>PVJL010005591.1:0-105689 GCA_004026885.1 Lyroderma lyra
TCCCACTTGATCATGATGTATGATCTTTTTGATGCATTGTTGTATTCTGTTTGCTAATATTTTGTTCAGGATTTTTGCATCTGTGTTCATCAGAGATATTGGTCTATAGTTTTCTTTTTTTGTGTTGTCTTTGCCAGGCTTTGGTATTAGAGTAATGTTGGCCTCATAGAATGAGTTAGGAAGTATTGTTTCCTCTTCATTAAATGTAATTCTAATGCTAATAGTAACAGTGGTAGCTTTCATCTGCCGAATGCTTATGGTGACCTGGGCACATGCCTAACTTTACGTACATGATCTCTGTTAGTTGTCTTGTAACTCCTGTGGGGAGTTATTACATCTCCCTTTGTAGGTGGGGGAAATGAAAGGCAGGCTTCCCTCGGTCATGCAGTTTGCGTGGAGGAGCAGGTGTGTGAACGCAGGTCTGTTAGATTCCACAGCCCAGGCTCTTTATTTCCATACGCTTTCCTCCCACTAACTCATGGGAGGGGTCACATAGACCCTATAGAAGAAGACCCCCCCTGGTGTGAACCCCTCCCCTTCCTGTGCAGTGAGCCCCTTTCTTCCCAGCTGCACGGGGTTTAGTACAGGAGGCCCACAAACGAAAGGTGCATACGACACACTAGCTAATGGCGCAGACCCTCAAATGATGGCTTTGGTCCATTACTATTTTCAGTAATAATGGCTACTTTATACATTTCTCACAGGTTCTGCACTTTGATTTACTGGGGTGGGGCGGTGCGGGATGGGAGAATGAGTAAAAACCTATTTGTCTTTTTTTTCTGCCTTAGAAATTATAAACCTGGATGTTTCTATGAGGAAACATTAATAATGCATTTATCATTTCAAGCCCTCAACCTCTCAAGTTCTTCAAACAGAATTAAAAGAATCCTGAACGATGAGATAATTGCATCATGCAGCTGAATGGAGACGGTGAACACCTCGAATGTGACTCTTGTCTGTTTCCTCTCCTCTCACAGCTTCACCACTCGGAGGCGTGGGTGCTGTCACCACACTTTCTCTCTGCCTCGCTGTCCCATTAGACACCCGTGCCCCTTCACCTTGCGTCTCCACACTCCCAGCCAGGTTCCCCCGCAGGCAGAGGCCGTGCAGAGGAAGCACAGGCATGGCTGCCAGTCTAAACACATCACTCTGGGCTTTTTGCTTAGTTTTCTTTGTTTGTGCTCCTCTCCTCTCTTGTAGTTGTTTGAGTATGTATTCACAGAACTTATGCGTCAACATATATCATTTTGTCAGTGACTTCATGGGCTAGACTAGGCTGGCCTAGTTTCAGAGACTGAAGACCTTGGGGTCCCATCCTAGCACTTTTTAGACCAGTGTTGATGAAGGCTGAGAATATCGCCTGAGACTGGTAGCCACCTGCACAGGAGTCTGCCCCGGAGTGTGTGCTGTGTCTGGGGCAGGGCGGGAGGGCATCTCAGCACTCCTTCACAAACAACTGTTTCTCCCCGCCTGGGTCTTGGTGACGACTTCCACTCCAGGTCTTATCTGTCCCCGAATGCAGGCCTGCGTGGTATGCACTCCAATTCCTAAGCCATTACCGTGCCCTGACAAATGGGGGATCATCTCTCCCACCCACCTCATCTCCTGGCTCATTGTAGGCACTCAGTTTCATTCATTCAAAAATTGAGTAGATTGCATGGGTGAATGCAAGAATGAATGCCACCCTACCAGATTCCCTGCCCAGTAGATTACTCATATACTAATAATACTTTAACGTGGAATATAAGCATAACTCTCCCTGGGGTTCCCCACACAGAAGACAGGGCCCTTCCTCACTACCACTGTTTCATTTAATTCTGCTGATCGCCTTTGGAGAAGTCTTCCTTACCACTCACCCAGTTCTGCCCAGTTGGTCTCTTCCCTACCCCACCTGCCCACCCATTTGGTAGCTGAGCCAACAGGTACCCTGATAAATTCTGATGGACCCCTTCATGATGCCCAAACATTTGGATGGAGGTATGTTTCATTAGCAAAGTGAAACATTGATTAATAGCTGAAATATATTTTTCATTCTCAAAGGATCTAAGAATGTTTATAAAATATGCCCTTTTACATTTCCCATAGATTAACCTTTCAATCCATGCTGATACACCTAGACATATACACCAAACTTCTTTTCTTTCTCCGATTTCTCTCCCTCTTCTACTCTGCCATGTTACTCTGGGTCTTACTCTGTGCTTCTGTCTGTGTCCCAGGGCCCTGAAGTGACTATAGAGTTGAGATTTGTCTTATTCTTCCTAATCCTGATTCTTAAATGAGGGGACGAGAAGTTCTAAAATGCATGTGTTCAGTCCCCAGAGGTCTTACAATCTGACAGTGAACTCGGTTTTAGTTAGGCTTCACCTTGTCCTAGTGCCATGTCATTTCTATTTGACTGCAGGAGAGTGAAGGCAGTATGTTTCTGGAGGGATTCTCTAACAGGCCCCATCATGTATGTGATGTCATTCACGCTTAAGGGGTTCCGTTTTTCAGACTAGAGCAGCTGCAAGACAAACTTAGCTTTCCCCTTTTAATGGGGGTGCCTTCTTCGTTCTTATCTTAGTCTCTGTCACTTTATTCTTCCTCACCAAAGACTGCCACTGGATAAACCTTGGGAGAGTAAGATGAAGATGTGGGTGAAAGGTAGGGGTCACCCTATTTTGCCTCCTTGGATTCTCCACCAGGGACTTTATGAAATTTGCTTTGAAAAGTATTCAAGGTTTCTGTACTATTTTTTCTTATCTTGTGCTAGGATGGCTAAAGTGGGCATTCGGACATCTGGGTAGGACACAGGGGGATTCTTGCAATTTTATGAAATGGATACCCAAGGCCAACTAAAGTCAGACAATTCATCTGTGGTCCCATAAGAATTGTGTAATTTCAGAACACCAAGATTTCTCCCGTGTGTGTGTGTGTGTGTGTGTGTGTGTGTGTGTGTGTGATTTCTTTTCCTTTGTCCCTCATAGGCGATCTCTGCCTTGGGGCAAGAGTGGATGGAGTATGTTTAAGTACTTCCTCTGTGGTAGACTCAAATGCGCATGCACACACACAGAACTCTGCTATTTCAGTCTCTGGAAGCATCACTTAAGAGACCACAGAGTTGAGGTTAGTCCCACCCTTGCTAATCTTGATTCTTAAATAAGGGAATGGGAAGTTCCAAAATGCCTAGTATTCAGTTCCCAGAGGTATAAGAATCTGAAGATGAACTTTGTTTTCGTTAAGTTTCTTCTTGTTCTGGTATCAAGTTATTCTGTTTAACTAAAAATAGTGGAAGCAATATATTTCCTTAAGAATCTTTAATAATTTCCATCATGTTTGCAATGCTATTCCTTCATTATTCCAGTTGTTTCTTGCAGAAAAACTCTTGGAAGTATCTTCATCTGACACATAAAAGACACCTAGGCTTAAGTAAATTTATTGACTAGTTCAAAGATGCCTGGTTAATAAGTAACAAATGAGGAATTTAGAATCCAGGACCATGATATGACCCTAAAGCTGGCATGTTTCACTGAACTTCCATAGGAAACAGTGTTTTAGTTTTCACATTTTGCCATTATTTTGTTTTACATTAATTTTGTGTCCTCATTATACTATGTAAAGAAAATGTAGAAAAAATAGGGAAGAAAGGAAAAAGAGAGAGAGAGAGAGAGAGAGAAAACGCAAGAGACCGAGTGAGAGAGAAAAGCTTACCGTAGTCTGAACTTCCAAACCAAACCACGTTATTACATTTTGGATGAATTAGAACAGCATGATCGGTGCTAAGTGAGACCACTTCCATTAGAAACCCAAGAGCAGTGATTACAGGTGATTGGAGAGCATTTTCATTGGCTGCTGTGTTTGGATTGCTCTTCTGTCCTCAACATGAAAGATCTGACCACTGAGTGGTGAAATTCTACTCCTACTAAGAGCGAGTGCCTCTCATCCTGGCATATCTTGTGAAGCGATTTAAGCTATCTAATAGCTCACACAATGGCATGAAGAGAAGTCAAATGTAGCATTGATTTCCCAGGAGGCTTCAAAGTAGATCGAGTGACACTAAAATAAAATTGTCCAACTAGAAAATGGTTCTCATCAGAATATTTTTTTCTCCCCTATAAATAAAGGGCCAGTCCAGTTCAGGAACTTCACAGGCAGTGAATGACACCGCCCGTGTGGTTCCACAGAGTGCTCGTTACCAGTTTTTATGCATGTCTGTAATGAGACCAGGCTGAAAACTGGTGTCAGTTTGAGAATTCTCCCTAATCTGTCTCTTGCCCTTTCCCTTTAAGAAAGACAGAAAAAAACAAACAAACAAACAAAAACACAAAAAACACACAAAATAATAATAAAACTGGCTCCGAGCTTCCTGCATATCTCCTGCCTGAAGAATGTTTAAATAACTTATCCCAGAACTTGCAAGGTTCTTTTTGCTCTGCTATGTGACTTGCCATCTGGTTAGGAGATTTCCAATCATAAAGATATGGAAAGAAGAGCAATTGTAATAATTGTTAAGAATCCATGCTCTCCTATTTCCCATGAGAAAACTTTTACCAAACATATGTTAGCACCAAGAATACAGTATTTGGAGCCAGACCTCAGCCTGAATCCAAGCTATGTATGTGTCTTCGAAAAGACACAGAGAAAAAGCCATTTCTCTTTTTCAAGTATCAGTGTCCTTAACCACATAATGGGGTCACAGATTTTTAGTTTTATTGTTAAACATATTAATAAGATTCTAAACCCAACATCTATTGTGTTCACGCTGTGCCAGTCATATTATTTCACTTAATCTTTATCCTCCTGCTTCTTTTTCTTCTATTTGTTTTTTTTTTTTTCAGATGAGAAGCTGCAACTTAGGATAATTTTGTTACCTGAGGTTACTGTGCAATTATGTGGCAGGGTCAGGATGCAAACATTCATATTCTTGTTCTGAAATTCTTAAACTATTTGCAGTTAGTTCAATATCATTATTTTACAAATGAAAGGGGCAAGTTTTGAGAATTTAGGAGAGGTGTCCAAGATTATGTAGTTAATAAGTGAAAAAGGCATGAATTCTGGGAAGCTGAGGCCAACTAGGGGGGTCTAACCCTTGGGGATCCCTAAAACTAGGTACTTTCTCTAAGCTTCAAAATACCTGCACACCATCATGACAGATAAGAGTCTGGTGTCATTAACTGAACGCTGAGCTTTTCAGTTTAGGAGAGAAGGATCTGCAGTTCTGAATTTTCTGAGATGGTTTGAACATCTGGTCTAAATGCATGTTGACATCACAAGGAATAAAACCTGAAACAACAGAAAATGTTCCCTTTGCAAAACAAATGCTAGAGGGAGAAATCACAGAGTAATTCCGCCAAATTTCTCAGCAATTCTCACAAGATTGCGCATGCTAATTGCTTGTAGCTGCAGGTTAGTACTGCTAGTTCCTGTGTGGCAGCTAAGTACCAAATGGCAGGCCCTTCAGTCACAGAATTACAGACCTCGGGGGGCTGGAATTGCTGGCCAGGCCATTCTGCCTGCTCTCCCACAGAGGCTGTTGCTGGGGACCAGGCTTCACATGGTTCTGCCTAGTTGAGTCTGAAGTGACGGAGTGATGGGGTTTCTCCAGGGGGGATACCATTGTGGATGTAACTGTGGGGCAGTGTTTTCTTTGGTTCAAACTGTCACGCTGTTTGCTCAGTTACACTCATTAATTCTAGTTCCCCTCCGGAATGCGCAGTCTCTCATTACACCTTTAAAACTCGGTTTCATGTCCCAAGTCCTCCACTGACTTTAAGGGTGACTGTGGGAAGCTTATGTCCTCTCTCTGGTCCTCATTTTTCCTTCCGGCAAAAGGGCAGAAATCAGAAGCGCTGGCCCTTCTCCTTTCCTTTCTGTTCCTTCCTTCTTTCTCATTTCTTTCATTTCTTTCCTTAATGTAAGTGCTGTTTCTGCCCTTCCTCCCACTTGCCTTCCCCAGTAGCAGTCTTGAAACCTGCGTTCCTTATCCCGGGACCCCGTGGTGCACTGCTAGCCCTTACCAGCGTGGAAGAACCAGTCGTGCTCATTTCTTCTCAACTCTGTAATCGGTGGTGTCTCCTCGGTGGCCAGAAATCAGCCATGGTGGAGTATTAACACTTTGGAAGTCGGTATAAGTGACTAGCACCCCCTCTCCAAGGAGAGCCACTTGTCAAACATTTTTATCAGCACACCACTGCTGTGACCACTTTCTGAATAGGCATTGGCACAAATAGCCTTCTCTCAATTAAAATAACCACAAGCAAAGGATTAAAAAAAAAGAAGAAGAAACGAAAGAAAGAAAAGAAAGCTCGAATTAGTTTTGAAAGCACTCCCCTATACTCAGTACTTGAGGGGAAAACCTCTTATTAGGGAGGCATGTGTATGGCAGGGGTGGATTTGGCCAATAGCAGGTTTTCAGCTTCTTCTGTGTACCAGAAATATGTCTTCTTAGGCAGTCCTCACCCCAGCTCTACAGGTAGCTTTGCCCTCAATTTACATACAAGGACACAGGCTCAGAAGATTGGACACTTACGGACAGGGTAGGCGGCGGCAGCTCACTGCTTAATAGCACCCAAGAGGTCAGCGCCATTTATGTCTTTGACCCATTCGGTGTTGAATGAAACCCACGGTGCTTGAATTTGCTCAAAATCCACCCAAAACCTACCCAGAGATGGAAACAACTTCGTAGGCCATAGACACAGCGTCAGAGAGAGTGTCAGCTGAGCCCCTGGGGATTTTCGGTGACTGCAGAGGTGAGGAAAGGAAAGCATCTAATGTTTGTCCTTCCCGTCTGGAGTGCTCCAGTCCGTCCGTCCAGAACTGTCCGTTGGCTTTAACACCTTAAAGTAAACTAGAGGAGTTACGTTTGCTTATTTATCTCTGCTTAAAAAAACGGTGCAGAGAGGGTAATTCAGGATGGACTGTTACTCAGAGTCCTCTGCAGACCTTTCTGTGACTTCTCTGCCAGTCCCAAGGCTCAGGGTCACCGTGACTTGATGGGACTTGAAGTCACACCCCCTAGGAATCCAGAGCCTCTAAATCTGATGGCTCTGCATCGGCCACACCAGCCTGCCGCACAGCGACGAAAGAGAAATGAGTGCCATTTCAGATGCGACTTCGGGAGTACCTGCAGCCCCTCCCCCATGTTGGCATCTCCCAGCATGCCTCAGAACCAGAGGCCAGTTTGCATCCTCCCTTTAGCATGCCAGCGCTCACCCCACTGCTAATAGGGAACAGAGGTGCTGGCCGCAGTGGGAGCCCTCCAGGCGGAACACGGATGGACTCTTCAAAGGCCGGGGGAGGGGGCCTCCGGAACTCAGCTGCCTCACAGATGGGTCTTGTAAGCCACACCACTCTCCCACATTGAAGGGTGGCCAGCAGAGAGCCACGGAAAATGAGAGGCTTGTGCTGGAGAGGCCAGATGTCGAGACAGCGGGGACGTCCTGTCTCCACTGGTGGCGGTAGTGGCTTGGAGAGGTCTTTGCTGTGGTGGACAGGGTGGGCTTATGGAGGTCACGTGAAGCAGGTCTGTTAGGTAAAAGGCCAGGGGAAGTGGCTGTGAAATGAAGTGATAGCATCACTTCCTTGAGGCCCACCTGTGCAGGTGTGGAGGGCTACAAAGAAACTGAAAGAACCCAGCCCAGGTGGAAGCTCTGCTGTGGGTACAACTGTGCTTTGGCACACATTATCTTGCTGATTCCTAGGGACCATATTTTGACCTAGGGACTATTTTCAACATTTTATACATAGCAGCAGCAGCAGCTTTAGCAACAACAGTAATACCCTGTAGCTCCAAGGTATGAGGTAACTTGGCCAATGGACATGGTTAGAAGTGTCAACAGTGGGGCTTGAGTTTAGGTAATGTTGACTCTGAACTTCTTCCTCCCCTCACATCAGTGCTCCTCAGTTTGGTCCTTGGACTGGCTACATGAGCATCACATGAGGATTGGTTACACATGCAGATCCCTGGGCCTCACTCCAGACTTACTAAATACCCGGGGATCTGAGCTTTAACACACCCTCTCGCTGATTTGGATGCACACTAACGTTTGAGAACCATGGCTCTAGACCCTGCTACTGTCCTTTAGCACCCCCTAATACTAGTCTTGAGGGCAAACTTGTCCAACCGATCCACAGGCCACCCATGTGGCCCAGGATTACTTTGAGTGCAGCCCAACACAAATTCGTAAACTTCCTTAAAACATTAGAGATTTCTTTGCGATTATTTTTTTTAGCTCATCAGCTGTCATTGGTGTTAGTGTATTTTATGTGTGGCACAAGATAATTCTTCTTCCAACTTGGCCCAGGGAAGCCAAACATTGGAGACCCCCGCCTCAGAGGTTTTGTCGTCTCCTCTGGTCCCTGTCAATTAAAGCTCCAGTATTCAGTAGCAGAGAAACAGCCCTTCAGGGGTCTTCAGAGCTAGGCATTGTGAGAGTGATCTGCTCTCAATGAAAACAAACCTCAGTGAGGTCATTGTTTGCATGGCTCAGCCTGACCTCTGGCTTGGTGGCTGCAGGTGGTGGGATGCAGAGAGGCAAGGCAGTAGAACTGACACAATGCTTTGAGGCAACCAAAACCCCATCTTGACTTCCTGAGTTCCTTACCCACGGAGTAGGGTTCACATATCACTTCTCATCAGGCACCATGGATGGCCCTAGGGGTTGGATCTCAAAGAAACCACCCCTCCAATAGTCTTTTACCATCGAATGTGTCCTCTCCAACCTGGCCATAATCCATAAACAAGCACATGGACCAGTGGCCTGGGCTGTTCCCATCGCTACGATGGACCCAGCATAAGGTAAGGAGTCCTGTTCAGATTGTAACTTAACTACATACAGTTGTTTTAGAACTTCATTAAAATACCAACTCTAGGATGCTGGCAGTTTCCATAACTAAACATGGCAAATTATGTTAAAAAGGTTAAAACCTCTTCCAGAGTGTTGCCAAAAAAAGAAGGAAAAAAGTATCAAATTAGGAAACTGGAAATTTGAGTTAAAAACAGCTCAGGCAGTCCCAGGATACCAGCTGGTTTCCAAGCAATAGGCAGTCCCCATTCCTGTGAGAAAACGAAAGTTACAGAAGCATCACGCAGGCCGAGACGCAGGAAGAGCTCAGGAAGACTCGGCGCGAGGACAGCGAGGCCTCGTGGGTGCAGTCCTGAGAGATGTCACTGGCACAGGCCCCCCGGGGTAGGGTTACGGTAAAGGCGTTTTACTGTTTCCACAAGCCGTCCTTCATCTACTGAGACAACCCACAGGAATTACAGGATGAGGGCCGCTGGCCCGGGGAGCTGCTTCCTCTCATATCCTCTGGCCTCTGTGCAATGTAGGAAAAATAAATAAAAGTGATAACCTGGTCAGCTCACAGTTCGTTCTGAACTCCATCCTTTAAAAAGATGTTGATAAGCTAGATGAAATCCAGAGACAGAAGTTACATCTCGTGGGAGACAATGGCAAGACTTGGAAATGTTCTGACAGGGGGATAAATAGCATTAAGAAAGACGCTACCTTCAGATGCTTCCGTTTTAAAGTATCTCTGTCATTAAAGATTCTAAGAAACATTTTGATCATGTTTGAGGACACTTGAAAATAGATCTTCATGGTTTCACCATTCCAGCGTGAGGCGTATTTATGTACTTTGCATGTTCCCTTTTAGTGCTCCAGTACATGTGGGTTGCAATTAAGCAGCCCACATATTTTATACTTCCTCTCTCTATGCCCCAAAACTCAATCAGAGGACGAGTGGTGAAAATTGCGGGGAGGCCATGTGTAGCTCATTAGTAATAAGAGGTTCCACATGTGTAGCACATTCTAATTAAGAGGGACTAGCCATCAAAGCCATCTGACAATGGAGTCAGACACCATGCTGGGGGCGAGTTCTTTTCTTCTGGGGTTAGTCCAACGTGAACTGGGAGGGAGTCTAAGGCGAGGCTGTCAGGGGGCTTTCTAGAGCGATTGAGCAGGTGGTCATGCTCTCTTCCTGTTCATAAGTTATGTTTAGGCCCGCGATTTCCAATATGTTGTGCTTCCTATCTTGAAAATAGATTTTGAATCGCCATTTCAGAAAGTAAATAGCAAGGATGGAGCTAGCATTTTTCCCCCTTGCCTGCTGTGTGTCAGATCTGTGCTTTTGGCCCCTTTACATTAGCTCTCATCAGGACAAATTTTGTCAAGTATGTGTCAGTTATCTCTGTATTACAGATGGGGAAAGTCTTAGAACACACTTGCTCTTTAAAAAGTAGAAATATAAACAAACTGTCCCAAAATATAAAAGAGTCAAAATTGAAGGAGGCATTGATGGGAGCCAGTGTGCCTTCAGAGACCTCAGAATCAAGAGTTGCTAGGTCCTTGCACTCCCAATCCCCCAATAATAGGGCTCAGCTACCAACATGCACAATGCCTCCTTGGTGCAAGTTTTGAGATAGAGAAACTGATGGATTTCGTTCATCCACTGGTGTGATTTGCCTTGGGTCAACGTCAATGAGTTATGACGAGGGGTGTGCAAAGTGATTCCTCTGAGATGCCTTGGTCTTTAGCGTGCACAGGTCGTGGGTGGTGGTGGCATCAGGTGCTGGAGTTACCTTAGAAAGCTAAGAGTAGAGGGCAATGGTTGACGTCTTTAGGAGGGTGTGACATTGCCTGAGAGCATTCAATCCTTAGATTCTAGAAACCTCAATGCATTAATATATAAAAGAGGATGCTGAATTGTATTCTCTGCCAAAGCCCTTCCTTATCCCAGAGTCTGACGATGGTCTAGAGCAGGGATTGGCAGACCACATCTCAGGGGCCAAATCAGACTACACTTCTAAATAGGAACACGGCCATGTTGTCCATGGCCGCTGATGCTCCATGAGAGCAGAGTTGAGTCGTTGCAATAGAGACTGTACAATCTGCAACGCATAAAATGTTTACTGTCCAACCTTTTACAGAACAAATTTGCCAACCCCTGGCCCAGAGGAAAGTCATGTTTTTTTCTGCCTCCAGCACCCAGGCCCTTGTGCCCAGTTCCCGCTGTCCTTTGACATTGCTGTTCTTGAAATTTTATGAGAACTTCCAGTCCCGTCTCTGAATATATCCTGCTAGGGATCCCATCCCGGCTCTGCCCCTCAGTAACAGAGTGTGCCTGGGCCTGTTCCATCGATTACCCAACCTTCAGCTTCTCTGGAAAATGAAATCCAATAGAATGTCCTTGCGGTGTTCCCCTGGGACTTCAACAGGGTGCTCCCCAGCAACTGCTCAGCAAGTGTCCAGTGGGTGTCACTAGCTACTGTTACAGTGACGTTAACTTTCATCACCCATCCCTCTGGGCAAATGTCCACCTCCATGTTTGTCCGTTTAGGAGTCTGGCACTTCACAGCTGGTAGCTCATGGTGCAGGAGTTGACCTGGTCCACAGTGAATAAATTAGAGGCAGGAGGATGTCTGGGAAGTGAGAAGGTTGGCCACATTACACTTGCAGCCCACCCCAATTTCCATAGTGAAGCAGCCATGCGTCACACCCTACTTGGAGCTACGGCCTGATGCCTAGGAATGCTAAGGAAGACTGGACTCAGAAGAGGCCTCCACCCATTGTTTTCTCAGGACAATGAGACTCAGATAGTCCACAGAAGCCCACATTCCTGGGACAGCCCAGCCCAGGCAGGGAGTCAGGTCGCCTGCCTGTCTTCTTGTGTTAATCAGAAGCAGGCCTGCTCTGCTGAATGGGCTGCTTAGGAGAGAATACAAATGCCTGGGCCTGGGGATTAGAGAGTGCTGACCCACCGGCTTTGCACACCCCGTCCTGTTCCTTCCCCCATCAGGGAAAGCCTCAGGTCAAAGTCTTCTAATGCATCCAAACCCACCATCTCACCCCCTTTTGCTACCATTGGGGTCTAAGTCTCATTACAGATCTCATGGAGTGTCTTCATTCTTTGTCAGTGAACATCTGGCCCAAGAGACCTCCTAATTAAAACCACAAACTAATTATTGTCACCTATACTTTCCAGTTGTTGTTTATGGTCTCTGTTCTCACCGCCCTGCCCCCTGTGGACACGGACCCTTCCTAACTGGCTAGTCTCTCTTCGTTTTCTGTTTCCTGATGAATCTTATGTCCCTGCTAAGTTTCTCAGTGGAGTTGGAGGTCTGGGACCCTGATTACTACCAGGGTTTCCAATTGCCTGTTTTCTCCCCCCACCCCCCACCCCGGCTTGTCTGAAAAGATCCATTGAGACATTGAGAAAGAGGTCATGATTAAAGCCCTTGGAACAGCCAGAGTGTAATTGAAGCAGTGCTGGCGCCTCCCGGCTTAACCTCCCTCCCCAGAAACCGCAGCCAAGCACAGCAGGCTGCCGACCTGCCCTCTGTCTCTGCGAGCAAACTGTGAAGTGTGTGCAGTGGGAGGTGGGGCGGGGCATCCGAAGTCCAGGTGAGCCCTGGGTGCTAAGAGGAAACATCCCTGATCTGTGATGACGGTGTGTTGGGAAAGCCATGCAGAAAGAATTACATCCCAAAGTGGGTGGGAGACATATTTATGTTATATACACTCTAGACTCATACATGCAACTCACTGAAAGTTTGTTATGGGGGCTTCTCTGAGAAGGGTGCGTTGGTGTGGTAGGAAAAGGTGGGCTTCTGATGTCAGGCCTGTGTTCGAATCCAGCTTAGTATTTCCTGGTTGTCATCATCTTAGAGCCGTCATGTAATTCTGAACTCCATTTCCCTCTGAAGCTCTTCCTTGCATGATAGTGATGAGGAGACAAGAAGTTGATGTGCGCAGTGACTAACACAGAAGCTGTACTTATTAATAAAAGGGGCTTACTTACTGTAGCTCGCTAGACTTTCTATCAAGCTCTGGGAGAGAAGGAATGGAGGCAGGGGTGGGGGGAGCCAGGAGCCTTGCTGTGTGACTTCAGTCACCATGGTCATGGTCATCACACAGCCAACACTGTACAGTTTCATTGTGTCAGACACAGACACACACACATGCACATCAATGCCCCAACAATCATAAAATGTATAGGCCAGGTCCTACTGTTTTGTCCCTTGAGGAAATAATTGCTGAGCTGTGGTTCTTACTAAGCAGGGAAGTGGGTCTTGTTTGAAAGCTGTGTCAGGACATCTAACACGTTACTGCTGTTGGACTCTGGGAAGCGAACTGTGTGTACAGAAAGATGGTCATGGCTGCACGAAAGCAAGAGGGGAAATGACCCAAACGTGTATCCACAGCTTACTGGTTTGAGTAAACTATAGGTTGCACATCTGTACCATTTATCAATACTAATGCAAACTGTGAAATCATTTATAGTTATGCTTACCCAGAGTTTCTGATGCTAGTATGTTCGTGATATTAACAAGTTTTTCCTTTAAAAAAGCAAGATGCAAAAAAAAAAAAAAAACAAAACAGCAAGATGCAAAATTTACCCATGCACAAACAAGCAGATAGCAACTATGTAAAAAAATTATGAGAAAAGAAAAATAAAAGACTGGAAAGAAACACATCACTATGTTAAGAGTTGAACCTCTGGGTTACTTCTTTGTCTCTCTTTGTAAACTTCGGCATTCCAGGGTAGTGTAGATCTTGCATTTAGACTTGCGATCGAACCTTGGTTCTGACATTCACAACAAGGTTTGGGATCTTGGGTAAGGAACCCACTTCCCTAATGCTGATTTTCTTCTTATGCAAAATAAGTATAGTGACAATGTCCCTAACATAAGAATGCCGTGAGGGTTAAAACAGAAAATGCATAGCTCATTGAGTATGGTACCTGATGTTATAGTTTGTTATGGAGTTGGGGAGAGTAAAAGTGTAGAAGACACAAGGAGATTCGGGCTTTGTTGATAGAGGGTGAAATTGGATCCAGACCCGTCTGATGCTGATGGGGCCCTGGCAGTCGTGGGCTGCCCCTATCCGTTTCACAAACAAACAGAGGGGTCCTGGAGTGAAACTTCACACTGACCATCTGTGTTTCCTCAACACCCACGTTCTCCCTTCCTACCCCACCAGCGCCCATTTGCAGCTTTTCCTCCTCTTTGAGGTAGATAACAATCTAGCTGGAACAGCCAAATGGCTTTAAGTGTGAAATTTAGACAACAGGCTCCTGTCTGTATTAGAGAAAATTCCCAGCCAGGTTGAGCAGGAGACCAGTGAGGTCAGGGACAGCTGGGTGGAGAGGCCTGGGTTCTGCCTTGTGCTAAGCAAACAGCTAGGCAGGGCCCTGCCGGAAATTTACATTGGAAATAGGGGCTGTGTTCTGGCTTAACTCAAGCTCAGTGTCTGTCTGTCTATCTCCTCGCTGCACCCCCCCCACCCCCTCTCTCTGTCTCTCTCCCTCCCTGTCCCCACACCCTTAGGATAATGTCACTTATTGATAGATCCTTCCTTGAGTCCTGGATAGTCCCAAGAACTCCTATCACCTTATCCCCATTCACAGAGCACCGTATCTTTCTTTAGTGCAAGGAGGATCATATTTAGACATGACTGGTGAAAATTTTCACCAGGTCGAGGTTTATACTTCTGACCTAATTGACACTGTATCCCCAGTACGATGTCTGACATGATAGTTAGATACCCAAATGAATAAAATTAGTGAATATGGAAGCCCTAGCTGAATTTAGGAGCCTTAACTAACAGAATTTTGAGAGGTTCAGGTTTTAGGTCAGCAGTGAGGTGATGCCATGGGATGGGACAGGACTGGCTGGGGGATGCCAGCAGCCTTGTGCCACTGAGTCTTTGCAGCTTGTTAAGAGAGGTGCAAACTCAGGGCTCTGACTCTACTAGCTGTGTGTGTGTGTGTGTGTGTGTGTGTGTGTGTGTGTCCATGCACACAGGCTGCAAGAGACCTTTGAGCTTAATAATGATGGTAGTGGTGGTAAGTATTTTCGGAGCTCTGACTAAAGCTGTCACCTCCTCCCCAGCAAGTAATGGACGTGTCTGCAGCGCTCTGTCCAATACCTGCCATGCACGTGTGCTGCTCCTTAAAATACCAGAGCACGCACAGAAGACTTGGAAGTGAAAATCTGGGAACTTCAGAACCTAGTTTAACTTATGTTTTGCTTTAATGGCATGGACTGCTTCAGGTGCCCCGTGTAAACCGAGTCATCGCAGAGGCTGGCGGGAAGGGAGTGGGAGCTGCTCTTCAGTGGGTGTCAAGTGTCAGTCACACAAGGTCTGCTGGGCAACATTGTGATTGTAGTTACCAGCACTGTACTGTACACACAGCTGTTGAAGAGGGTCAATCTCATTCTGTGGGTTTCTTTTTTTTTTTTTTAACCACTATTAGAAAGGAAACTGGTGTTTTAATTAAAAGAAAACCTTTTGTTTGTGTGGGTCAGACCTGAAGAGGTTTCGTGAAAGCCCTGTCCGCCCAGATGGTGTGCACAGTGGGGACCAGATGGCTACCTGGTATCTTAAAAGAATGTCAGACAGACGCTGAGGACTCCTGAGGGTTACTGTGACTTTGGCCATGGAGATTAGCGTCCGTGCCCTCCACGACTCAGCCGCTATTATGAAACCAGCCGGCATCTCTGAATTTGATCTCGCAGCCTCCAGACTCTGCTCTGGACTCCAGTCACAGCTACATGACATGAAGGCGCACACCTGTCCTCACCCCTTGGCTTTCCCTCTCCAACTTCATGCTAGGAATTGTGATTTTTTTTGTGACGCTGACCCTTCGGTCCTTCAGGGACTCCGTAGCTTGGCGGGAATGCCCTGGGGGTCCCCTGGCCGTATTTGTAGTCACAATGACACTATTAGGACAAGAGTGTGCGGAGGGCCCGTCCTGTCATGCGGAAGAGCAGGAAAGTAAATTGGTCAGGTCAGAGAAATGACATTGAACCCTCCTGGGGGCAGTGGCTCCTCTTCCTCTGTGAGTTCCCTTTGGGTTTTCTGTAAAAGCGGACTCTGTCATCCATGACTCCAGAATCCCTGTCCCCTTCATCACGCGTCTGACTATGGGGGTGCACTCAGTGCCCCTGCAGGCAGCCTTGAAGGCAGGGTGCTGAAGGATCGGCACAGCTGCACTCCGACTTTGGAGTACGTTTTGGCTGCATGACACCGAGGAGGGGTGAGGTGGGGCAGCGGTCTGCAGCCTCCTCGCTTCGGGCTGTCTTCATTTAAAGAGCCCTCGTCCGACTGCCCAGGAGAATCCTGGTGCTTGACAGTCTCAAGAACAGTGGAGGGGCAGATAAGATCACGGCATTAGCCCCAGTGCCTGCGTTGCCCACCCAGAGCTCCCCACTCCGTCCCCACACCCTCCTTTATCTTCCTTCCGACCCCCGTACTCGTCTTTGCTTGTTACTTATCTTCCACCCACTCGAATATTTAAGGCAGTACTTCATCTCTTTTGTTTCCTGCTATACCTGCGGTGCCAGGGACAGTGCCTGGCATAGAGCAGGCCCTCAGTAACTATTTATGGAACGAGTGGACTGGGCAGGTGACAGTGTGGGTTTGAGATGAAGCAGACAACAGCGGCAGTCCTGGTGCCAATAGCAAACAGCTGTCTGCTCCAGCACCCATGTCCCCCCTCCAGGACCCTCCAGACCTGCAGCCTCGTGTGAGGCCCACACAGGAGGGTGCAGGTGAAAGGGTTCACGGCACTGTAGCATCCCTGCAGCCCGTGTGAGGCCTGCTCTGTGTGGCCTGGTCTTGATGTTCTGAGAGCATCTTGGTCTTCTGCTGGAAGTAACTTACCATCCTGTAGAAAGCAGGTGGAATATAAATGGTATTTGTAGATAAAGAAAGCAGATGAAGATATTTCCTAAATGAACATGGGGTATTAACAGAAAATTCGCAAAAGGAGAAAAAAGCTCAAGTGGTAAAAATACATAAGAACCATGAGAATTAGCCCACTGATAGGAGATGTTACTCTATGAATCAAATTGCTGATTACACACACACATCCAGGGTGGGCAAGGGTCCCATGAGATGATATTCTTATGTTCCTGGTGGAAATATAAATTTTTGCAAAAAATAATTTAGCATCAAGTACAAGAGCCTTGAAGTGCCCATATTTTTTGATTGACTAATCTAACTGTTGGAATTTATCCAAAAAATGAATTGCAGGCACAGTCACATGTATGAGACTGTTCACCGCGGTGCTGCTTATTGTAGAGATCTGTGGGTAATAACCCAAATCCCTGACAACAGGGGAAAATTCAAGAAGGGCTTCAATAAAGAATAATGTACCCACATTCATCAATTACAGATATTATATTCTAAGAATATTTAATGTCAGAGGAAAATGCTCTCAATATAATGTCAAATGGAAAAACAAGATAAACTGTGTGTGTATATATATATGAGGCATTTTCCAAGTTTTCAAATAAAAGCATATCTGTATACAATAAGCATATCAAAAGAGTACAAATAGAAAAGTAAAATTGCAGTATCCCATAACACATGATACGTATTGCATATTTGCAAATTTCACATATATGTATATGTAAGTATACAATGTAATTCATTTTTCTATTAATGTTTTCTTTTTCACTTCTTCAGGTTGTTACTGCTAATAATGTATTGCTTTTGTAATAGAGAATCATGGTTGTTTTTCAAAGGTAAAGTTTAAACTCTAATTTTCAATTTTCATATTATATACTAGTAGATCTACTGGTTGTATGATTATTATTAAACCCAAAAATATAAATATGAGATTTATTTTCAATGAATAAAGTAATTCTCAACTAGGGAAAGACCTGAAATAACTGTGTGAGGCCCAGTGATCCCAGGGATGAGGCCGGCCCTGCGCCCTGCTGCCCCCAGCCCTGAGCTGTTTTTCCTTCCCACGTTCTAGCAGCGTTGTACGGTCAGTCTTCTCCCTCTCCCTCCTCTGTGCTTGCTCTCTCTTCCTTGTGAAAGGGAAGTCCCCCCGTTGGGAGTACAGGGCCATAGTCAGGGACGAGTCCCAGGTCAATTTGCAGCTAAAAAACGGACCCAATCTGTGCCCTCCGTCCCTCTATGCATGTCCTTCCTGCAGAACTGAAACCTGCCCCAGAGCTCCCTCCACTGAGTTCCCCTCAACACCCCTCACGAGGAAGGCAGAGCCCGGCTCACAGTCCCGGCGTCCCAGGGACACGTGCCGAGTCCCGCGCTGTCGCAGCGTTGAGGTGCTGAATTGCAGGAAGTTTCAGAAGTCACGTTGACTTAGGTCCACATGAATTGGGCGGATCATGCGGAAACTTTGGCTGTGGAGTTCAGAGTGTCAAGGACATTGAGGCGACGCTGCAGTGGTGTGTGCGAGCGTGTCGCACTCCCGCCATGCTGGGAAGCAGCGGTAAGGGCAGGACCGGAGGTGTTGAAGAGACTGTGGATTCCCTTTCTGTTTTCAAAATTCTACTTGAAGCTGCTCTTATGTGGCTTACACAGTAAAATTATTGTATAAAAAGGGACTCTAATTAGGAAATGAGAGCGTTGCAGCCCTTTCCTCAAAGGCACACAGGCACTGGGATTCTGATTCTCATCCCTACTTGATGGCGTTTCTGTGAGAGGAGATCGGCCATCATAGCCCTTGGCTCAAATCATAGAAAAACATGTTTACTCAGAACCAGAGGACAGATATGTCAGTGGGGGTGGGAGGGTAGGAAAGGACAGAACATGGAGGCTGTGACAAACTGTGCATGTTTTGCTCTATTGCGCCTTAGAATAGTTCAGACTTTGGGGTCAGGGAATTCACCTCCCTCCACTGCCTGTCCTCTCTGGTTAGTTCAGAGCCACTTAATTTGACATACTGTGAACACTCTAAAAATGTATTTTAGGGCATTTATCTCAGTTGAAATTTTACATTTATTTTTGTACTTATTGATTTAGTGCCTGTCTCCTTTGCTGGACCCAAACCCCCTGGGTACTAAGACGGTGTCTGCTTTTGTTCACTTTGTATCTCGAGGGTTGAGACTGAATGAACATATAGTAAATGCTCAATGAATGTTTGTTGAATGAATGGGTGGATAATGACTTTTCATGTGTCCTGAGAATTGAAGCGTTCACCTCACTGCCTCTATTTCTCCCCCTCAGTGTGCTGACAGCTGGAGAGCAGACCCCTCTTCCCCCATCCCTTCACCTTCTCAAGCTAGACCTTACAGGAAGGTGGCAGTTCAGCTCTGTGGCGGCCAAGTTCAGGCATCATCCTCAGTGCTCCTTCTGCACTAAAGCCTCAGGTGAAGGGCCAGTGTGGAACCCGAGGGAACTGAGAGGGCTTCGCAAGCCTGCAGGTTCCTCACCTGTGTCTGCCTCGTCTTAGCCTCGTGTAAGAACATGTACGTCTTTTTTCCGTTAGGCTTGAGCTTCTTGAGTTCAGGGTCTCTGTGTATGCGTCACTCCGTGCCCAGCATAGAGAGCCAGTCACACATCCATGCCTTAGTTTACCCACTTCTTCAGCAGCTTTTTAGTAAGTATATTTCCCCCCAGGCACTGGGGGTGCAGAGTTACTGCCCATCCAGTTTAGTCAGAAAAATGGAGAGGACCCAAATTCTGTGCCAAGAATGAATGCCCTACCCCTGAAACCCACCCTGGTTCAGGCTTGAAGGATATGCTAATGGTTTAATTAGCAGTGTTTCATGTGTGAACGCTCATATTTAAGATAGGAAGCTAAATGGAGGTGGTATTTTCCCATTTCAGGTACTTAACTGACATTTACTTCCCATTTACAATTCTTTCCTTACAATGTTACTGAAATGCTTTTAAATTTATGTTGCTTTGTTGCTGATGCATGCTTATTAAGAGGATTAAAGAGTGTGTCTGGTCCATCAGCCAAATATCTATTTCACTTTGATTGTATGGAACACGCTTGACTACCATGGCCTTGGCCAATTACAGAACTATTAGAATGCTTTGTAATGTTTATTTAACCCATTTTTTAGGAGTGTTTCTCAAACCCCTCTACATAGTTTTATTCATTTGCAACCTCACTCTCCTGGGGATTTTTTTGTTTTTTTTTTCTTTCTTTCTTTCAGTATGATTATCCTCCAAAGAAATTAAATCTTGCATTCTCCAGTTTTGAAAATAAGAAAGCAGTTTACACAGTGTAAATTTATATGCTGTAATTCCTTATAATAGGTCTCCATTGGTGTGGGGCAATTCCTAGTAATCCGTGATCATGCTAAAAATGAAATGTCAAAATGGAAACTTTGGCTGAAATCTCAAAACAAGAAACATTGATATTATTATTAAATGATTCAATTACACAAAAAGTGATGGGAAATTAAAGGAGGCAGCCAATTAATGGAGAGAGCTGTTGGTGTACTATGACTCTGCCCTCTTGCCCTCAACAGAGAGGGAGGAGGGTGGTGACTTCCTCACGGGGCCTTGGCAGGACTACTCTGAAAATTTATTATACTGTCTCTTGAAGTTATGATGGCATTGCATCCTATTGTCTAAAACCTGCCTTTAAAACAACAATCACAATAAGATTAATAATAAAGAAATGCTTGCTAGCTGCTTCAGTAATAGAACATAGGTGAGAACTATGTGTTTAGTGGCCTGTGGTCCTAGAATTGACCCTACAAATGCTGTATGGGTGTTTACCATGACCTAGAAAAGCCATTGTGCTCTCTCTCCTCACAAAAAAAGAGGGAGAGAGATCTGACATAGGATCTTCTAAGGTCACTTCCAAACAGGGCTTTCTGGAGAATTAAGCAGATCCCAGCAGAGTCAATGAACACCCTAATGCACTTCCCTCTGGCAAGGAAAAGTGGGTGAGGGAGCCCCCCCAAAGAAGACTGGGGAGGCTTGAAGAATCCAAAAGGTGCTTCTGGAGAAAGGTTGTTTTAAATAGGAAAATCGTGCATGCAGCACCACTACAAGACCACCAATCAGATAACAACTTTGCTATGCCCCTTCCCATGATCCCACCCTGGAGGCTCAGAAACTTCAGGGGGCATATCAGCAGAGAAGGTCAAGCTCTGGGGAGAGAAAAGAGAAGAGACAGGCCACCTGCATTCCACCTGAAACCTAAGTTTTCATGTCTGCATTGGGGCTCAGTGACAAGGGGAGAAAGCCCCTTTGAAAGCCCATTACATTGTTTTCTGGTCAAGATGGAGGAGTAGGTAAACACTGTGCTTGCCTCCTGTCACAACCACGTTAAAATTACAACC
This sequence comes from Lyroderma lyra, assembly GCA_004026885.1. Classification (NCBI taxonomy): domain Eukaryota; kingdom Metazoa; phylum Chordata; class Mammalia; order Chiroptera; family Megadermatidae; genus Lyroderma; species Lyroderma lyra. The sequence continues at coordinate 21,041 of PVJL010005591.1, forward strand.
AAGCTACAGAACAACCATCATTGACAGTTGCCTGAAGTCTAGCTGAACAGAAGTCCTATCACTAAGGACATACAGAGGAAACCACATTAAGACTGGTAGGAGGGGCGAACACGTGGAGCAGCCTGGTCCCACACACACATGTGGCAGTTAAAAATCAGGAGGGACATCTTGGCTGTGGAGGTTACCCCTGAGGAATGAAGAGTCCCAGTGCCACACCAGACTCCCCAGTCCAGGGTTCCAGTGCCAAGGAGAGAGATCTTCATAACTTCTGGCTGTGTAAATGAGCAGAGATTATAGCTGGGTGAGACAGAGGGTGGCTGGAGTCCCACACATTCCTCTTTAAGAGCCTGCATATGAACTTGCTCACTGATGGACTCACTCGCTTGGAGGTCCAGCACTGGGAAAATAGCACAAAAGGCACTAAGAATAAACAGGGAGGAACTGAATTATCTGGCTTCAGGGTGAGGGCTGGAGGGGCAGCTTTCTTCAGGACAAAAGTGTTGGCAGAAGCCGTTATTCCTTTGTTGGGCCCTACTTCCACCAGCCTGCTCATGCATGTGGGCACCATAGCTGAGTCTTCAGCAACCTAGCTAATACCTTTTGCCCTGCCCTGGTGATCCCATGAGACCACACCCAAACCAAACACCCAAGACTCTTCCAGGGGCTTTTTCATACAAATGACCTGTCTTGGTTTATGCTGCAGACTTTTCCTAAAATCTCTCAAAGATTAACAAACCCCAAACAAGCAGCATCTGGCATCAGTGTGCCCTGTACCTCTTGCTAAACAGCCCAAGCCCAACACTAGTGGTAGCTGACCTCTGTTGGCAGCTTAGACTCTCCCAGGTTCCTCCAAGTCCAGCACAAGTGACAACTACCCACAAATCATTTTGTAGCTCATACCAAGTGGCCATGGGAAGGGCACAGGCAGCAACTGATCTTGGCCTGCACCAGAGCTCCTCCAACAAGAGGCTCCAGAACCAACACACCCAGTGGCCATCTTCAGACCTCACCAGTGCACCATCCAACAACTCCACAAGCGACACACCCAAAGAGAAGACTGGGCCGCACTAGAGCCCTGCTAAAGTGAATTCTGCACCATAGGATCAGCCCCTGCACAACAGCTCCTCCACCGTTGTCATGGCCAGTCCTCACAACCAATCAGCCTGCGGTTCTATCCCTCCCATTGACGTGCCAACAGCAATCAAGACTCAACTACAACAGGAAGGCACACACAACCCACACAAGGGACACACCTTCAGCACTCAGCTCAGGTGATCAGGGAGAATGCACCACTGGGCCCCATCATACACCTACGAAATAAGGCCACTCTACCAAGACTGGAGACATAGCAGCTCCACCTAATACATAGAAACAAACACGGGGAGGCAGCCAGAGTGAGGAGATAAAGTAATATGTCCCAAATAAAAGAATAGCATAATGAATATAATCAATAATATTGTAAGAACTATGTGTTGTGTCACGTACTGTATTTTGGGGGGTGATCACTTCATAAATTATATAAATGTCTAATCACTATGTGGTATACCTGAAACTAATATATTGTATGTCAACTGTAATTGAAAAATAAAAAAATATTTTAAAAAAAGACTGTTAAGTTTTTATTATTCCGTGGGCCTGGATATTGTACTTGCTGAAGTGATTTTATATATATATATATATATATATATATTCGAACAATTAATTTCATGAACACATCCTAGAAAAAATACAAACAACCCAACAAGGTGTCATACCTTGCCAAGGTCATGAACTTGCCACTGTGCGCTTACACTGGCAGCACCACACAAACAACTTGGTAAGGCGTCATAACTTTGCCAAGTTCACGAACTTTCCACTGCGCGCTTATCTGTGCAGCGCTGCCAACATAAGCGCACGGTGGCAAGTTTGTGAACTTATTGTCAGATTCGGGGCGTGACGACAGCTCTGATGGCCATTCCAGAAAGAGTTCCAAAACTGCTGTGAAGGGTGGACTAGGCGCTGGCGTCAGTGCACAGCTTCCCAAGGGGAGGACTTCAAAGGTGACTGTAGTGATAGTCAGCAATGAATGTAGCACTTTTTCTAGGATAAATTTGCAAAATTAATTGTCCGACCTCATGTGTGTATGTATGTGTGTATGGATGTGTGTGTGTGTGTGTGTGTGTGTGTGTCTATGAATTAAATTAACTTAGGAATTGTATTTTTTCAATCTGTATTTTCAACTTTAATAGGTATTTTCAAGTTGTTCTACAATGTGGTGGCACCATTTACACACTCACCAGTGGTGTATGAGATGCCCTGTTGTGATGAAACTGATTGTATAAAATGTTATCCTACTGGGTTCATTTGGCATTTCTGAAATTACTAATGAGGTTGAACATCTTTTCTTAAGTGTATTGGTTATTCTGAATCCTGTTCTAAAAATTCTCTCATTTTTCTATTGGGAAAATAATTTCTTTATTAATCTGTGGAATTTTATATCTTTTGGATAAGAAGTATCCTTTCTCAGTCTATGATTTGAATTTTCAGTTTTTTTCCTTTTTTTATTTAATAATTTTTTATTATTTAATTACAGTTGATATACAGTGTTATATTAGTTTCAGATGTACAACATAGTGATTAGACATTTATATAACTTATGAAGTGATCACCCAGATAAATCTAGTACCTATTTGATAACATACATAGTTATTACAATATTATTATTTTTAATTTTTTTTTAAATTATAATTGACATTCAATATTCTTTTATATTAGTTTCAGTTGTACAGCATAGTGGTTAGACATTTATATAATTTATGAAGCGATCCCCTCCAATTATTCTAGTACCCACCAGGCACTATACATGGTTATTACAGTATTATTGACTATATTCCCTATGCTGTACTTTCCATCTGCTTGACTATTTCATAACCATCAATTTGTACTTCTTAATTCCTTTACCTTTTCTCACCCAGCCCCCCAACACCCCTCATATCCAGCAACCATCATTTTGTTTTCTGTATCTATGAGTTTTTTTCTGTTTTGTTTGCTTATTCTATTCTTTAGATTCCACATATAAATGAGATCATATGGTATTTGTCTTTCTTTGACTTATTTGACTTTCTAGGTCCATCCATGTTATCAGAAATGGTGAGAATTCTTTTCTTTTTTTTTTTTTTTGTTTGTTTATGGCCAAGTGAATTTCCATTGTATATATGTACCACCTCTTCTTTATCCATTCATCTACTGATGGGTACTTACTTTGCTTCCGTATCTCGGCTATTGTGAATAATGCTGCAGTGAACGTGAGGGTGCATATATCTTTTTGAATTAGTGTTTTGGATTTCTTTGCATAAACACACAGAAGTGGAATTTCTGGGTCATAAGGTAGTTCTATTTTTAATTTTTTAAGGAACCTCCATATTGTTTTCTATAGTGGCTGCACCAATTTGCAATCCCACCAACAGTGCACCAAGAGTTCCCTTTTCACCATATCCTTGCCAATACTTGTTTGTTGATTTAGTGATAGCCATTCTGACAGGTGTGAGGTGGTATCTCATTGTGGTTTTAATTTGCATTTCTCTGATGATTAGTGATGTTGAGCATCTTCACATGTGTCTATTGGCCATCTGTATGTCCTCTTTGGAGAAATGTCTATTCAGGTCTCTTCCCATTTTTTAATTGGATTGTTTGTATTTTGGTATTAAGACGTGTGAGTTCTTTATAAATTTTGAATATTAACCCCTTCTCAGATATATTATTGACAAATATCTTCTCCCATTCAGTACGTTGTCTTTTCGGTTTTTGTTGTTTATTTTTTTATGGTTTTCTATGTTGTGTAAAATCTTCTTAGTTTGAGGTAGTCCCATTTGTTTATTTTTTTGTTTTTTGTTTTGTTTGTTTCGCTTGCCTGAGGAACTATATCAGAAAAAACAATTACTAAGAGCAATGTCAAAGATTTTACTGCCAATGTTTTATTCTAGGAATTGTTTGGTTTGGGGTCTTAATCCATTAAAGATTTAAGTCTTTAATCCATTTTGAGATTATTCTTGTGTATGGTATAAGAAGGTGTTCTAGTTTCATTTATTATGTAGGTGTCTGTGCAGTTTTTAACCTGAGAACTGTTTGCATGGGCTAAAACAAGATCAGTTCGGGTGCTTGCCACATTTATATCATGTCAGGGAAGGAGGCTGCACAGGTTTGGAGAGACCATAGGAGACAAAGGTGGAGGTCCCCTTATGAGTCCTCCTTCAGTGTGATGGCTACAAATGACACACAATAATTAGTGGATTGACAGGAGTAGGAACAGGGCCTAATCTGACCCGAGGGATTAGAGGAAGCGTTTTATGGGGGAGGCTCTGAGATGAATCTTGAATGATGAGTGAAAGTAGATAGATAGTTAAGGCCTTATGGTTCTTAAGACAGAAGTGTCTAGAACCCAAACGGGCACCTCATGAGATCATTCAGACATCTGAGCCCAGAAATTTACAGATTTACTTTGATTCTTGGTATTCACACTCTGGTCACCTGTTTGATTTTTCTCTTCTGTCTGCCCAAAACATCTCATATTCTCTGCGCCATCCAGCCCTCCTCCCTTTTCCCCAAAGGGTCAAGTCAGTTCACTTGAGCTATTGAGGGTCATAAATGAGGCTAGCCGAGCTGTCTCTTCTAGACCCTCGTGTGAGACCTGGCAGGAATCTGCACGCATCTCATCTCTGTCAGAGGCTGCTTGCTTCTGCAAAACCCGGTTGGCATTCTGTAATTTCCTGGTATTGCAAGGAAACTGATATTGAGAGAGCCTGTGAAGATCGCCTTGGGAACAACAACAACAACAAATTCAACACGCTGTTGTCTTACTTTACCCCCCAGCTTAGTTATGCAAACCACTCTCCACAGAAATGTCATGAATTTATTACCCGCTTGTCCCTGGCTTGTCAATCACTGAAATGCAGCATACACAGGAAGAACGATAAATTCATCTGCTATTTATTGAGCACCTACTATGAGTTCGATCTTTTGAAAGGAAGTACTTCATATATAGCATCACTAAATTTCACCCTGGAATGATAGGGGAGAGGTTATTACTTTCATTTTATGGATGAGGAACCTGATCCTAGAGAGTTAAGTAGAAATCCTGCTCTCAGAGAGGAAGAGGTGGAGTAGAATTTCCGCTAAGTACTTTCCGGCCCCAGGGTTGGTGCCCATTACTGGTTTTTAGGTTGTAGGTGAGATCATTATTTAACTTAATCCTCAAAGCGATCTTCTCAGCAGAGCTACCTCCGACTCCTCAGAGAGCACCCTGGAGTTGTTCCCTTCTGTTGCTCCTGAATCCTTATGTCCAAACCTTTAAAATGGCACTTACCTTGTTACTGTAAAAATTTATGTATAGTCCCTATTTACCATTAAATTGAAAGGTTCCCAAGAGATAAGATGGAGCTATTGCCTTCTGTTTTTACTAAATGCCTAAGCTAGCTTTGCACACAATAGGACTTCTTTGAGTCATTAAATGATGACTATCACTCATAAATGAGAAACAGGAACTCAGAGAAATGGTATAATAGACAGAGGTCACACAACTAGTCATATTGAAGTCAGAATCTAAAATCTATCTCCTGCACACATGTACAGAAATATGAATTTTTTTCATAGTTGACTAATTTGGGCCATTAACATAGTAATTCTCCAACCAACCTCATTCGTGACCCTAAGTGCCATTTCTTCTTGTTTTGAGATAGCATTCCATCATTCTATACCTTTCATTCAACAAATATTTTTAAGTGCTCACCATGTTATAGGCAATATGATAGATGTGGGGGACACACAAACATATACATATATATGTATTTACTAACCTGAATTTCAATAATACGAGGAAAAGTTACTGGGTGCTTTGAGAATGAATGATACTCTTGACCTAGGCTGAGTCTCAGGGCAAGCATGCCTAGAAGAGTGAAAGCACATTTGAGACCTAAAGGATAGATGAGATTTATGTCCAGAGTAGAAAGGTGAGGGGATAGGGCCCCATGGAATGTTTGAGAAACTGAACAGAGGCTGATGTCACCGGAACTCAGATCCCATCAAGAAGAACACTGTGGACATGGGTGGGGGCTAGGTCATGTAGGACCCTGTTAAGATCATTGATGTTCCATTAGTTACTCTAAGGGCACTGTAAAGGCACTGACATGTTTCTGCTGGAGAGTGAAATGGACAGCCTTGAACTTCTCCCCCAGTGTGAGGGGAATGAATTGGAAGGAAAGGAGATAGATGTGGGGAGGACAGTTGTGAGGCGCTGACGCAATCAGGGAAGAGGGGATCGCAGCGTGTCTGACGACTCTACAAGGTGCCAGAGCCATCTGTTTTTGTTTCTCTATGTAGAAGGAGAAAATTCAGTCTTCTGGTTGTGGCCGTACTTATAAATCATTAAAGAAATTACCCCCAAAGGATGTTGCCCTAATTGGCCACACCACCCTCCTAAATGTCCTTTAAAATCACCCAGTGCTGAGAAAATGGGTGCTGGGCTTTTTCAGGTCTGTGTTGGTTGGAGACCTTTGCAATCCTGCAAATTTTCTTTCTCTACCAATCTCCTATTTTTCTGCCCATGGCCGAGCCTTCCCTCCCGGTGATGTCCTGCTTTTGAGAAGCCCACATCTGGGAGTAGCTAAGTGGCCAGTTGACTTAGCTACTGCAGCCCAATGGAGACCTAATTTTCCACCTTGTTTGTGCCTCAGGAAGTGAGCAAGGGTGTCTTCAGCTCCAGCATCTGTCTGATTTCATTACTTGCTCTCAAACTCAGAGCCGATGCCCATGGAGACTTATCTCCTCCTTCTCCCTCCTCCTCTTTCTCCTCTTTCACTAAGGTAAAATGATGGGGGTGGGGAGAGTGGAGTGATGTGTAGTCTAGTCCTTGATCTGTAACATCAGAATTGCAGAAAAGGGAAAAGGAGAATGGAACATTCTCTGGGTTTGTTCTTAACGCATCACACTTGCGAAGAAAATGCCAAAGTAAGGGAATGGCTCTGCCAGATTGATTAAGGCTTTTTTTCTTTTTTAATCTTCCCTCAAACTGTATAGGAACAAACACCACTTTAGCCGTGACTACTCTGAACCAGACATGAGCAGCAGATTCCCAGCCCCTATTATCTTGTGAGAACTAGCATGCTCCCTGGGACTTACCTAGAATACCTCCTTGCATTTTACAGTTGGGAACATTGATAAACAGAGGACAACAAATTCGTTTACTCACTTAACAGTTTGTACAATGCACCCATTTTATGGTAGGCTTCAAGCTGGGATAGGGAATCAGAGAAAAATGGGTCTTTGCTGCTGAGTTGTACACCGCCTAGTAAACAAGTAAATTAGCCACGGAGAGCTCTAACCTTGCAAGAGACGGATAGCTCATCAGGAGGCAGGCCGGAGTAGCTGGCCCTGGGCCCAAGGCTCCCACAGAGGTTAAATCAAAAGTTCTATCTTGACTGGAAAGTAGGGTTTTTTTACAGAAAATATCTAACTTGGTCAGCCTTAAACACAGTTTTTTTTCTCCTTGTGTTTTTCAAGCTTGGAGTATTTTAACTATTACCTCATTAAACAGGTAAATGTATACTTTAATTTGGATGAAGGAAAATATTCACAGTATTGTAAAACTTATCCTAAAGCCACCAATATTGCAACTATTAATGTATTAAGTGTGAATATGCCCTAGGAAATAATATACTCTGCTCTCTCTTGCTTAGATGTGATGTCTGATTCACTAAATACCAACAGGCATAATGCATGCAACTTAGAATAAGAAAATGCACCAACAGCAAAGACTTGGGGTAGCTTAATGAGGGACAGAACATTTGCATCAGTCCTAGAAGAATGGGCCCAGTGTCAGCAATGGCTATGTGCTAGGGAAGCCTGCCAAATGTGATTCTGGATAAGCTGTTTTACCCATTTGTGCCTGAGTTTTCTCAATATGAAGAAAGGATGTTAATTAATAAGATGTACCTGCCTTATGCTGTGAGTGCTAGATGAAATACTTAACGCTAACTCAGTCCCTGATGCACAGCGGTAATGATGGTGGTGGAGGTGGCAGTGGTGGTCGTGATGAAGATGAAGATGATGGGTGATGATGATGGTGAGGATGTTGGGAATGATGATGGTGAGCAGGGTAGTGGATGATGGGGCAGTATGAGGATGAGGGTGGTAGTGCTGTTGTTGGTGATGAGGATAAGGATAAACGTTTTGGTGCTGATGGTGGTACTAGAAGTGCTGATGGTGCCACTGGTGATGGCAATGGTAGCTGCACCATTTCCATAGATGTCATTGATAACTTTCAACTGTGCTTCAGAATTGTATAGTTACTCAATCCCTTTCAGGGATTGATCTACAATGGTTAGAATGACAGTTTGCCCAAGGACTTGTCCAGTCATGCATGAGCCACAAATGATGGAGTGGCATCTCACAATGGGCGAACAAGTCTGTGGGCCGCCCCAGCCCAGGGGCATCACTGCCCAGCCACCCACAGGCAGAAAACAGACAGCTAGCAGAGAGATTCGACATCCAACGCAAGAATTCTCTCTTGTCTTTCAACAGAAAGTTTATTTTCTGGGTGGGAGAATTTGATGGATATTTCTTATTTCTCTACTTTCTGTACTAGGCGGTAAACACCACATTCCATTTCGTTCTTTACAGCGTTTTGCCAGTAACAAGGTGCCTCTCTCCGCCTTCCCTGTAAGCATCTGGATACAGGATCCTGTTTGTAGCTTCTCTAATCAGGGTTTGCTTTTAGTCTGAGGAGGGGTAGCACAGGACTTGAGAGAAAGGGATTTCTGGAGTCTGAATTTTGGCTTCCCCATGTATTTGTAGCGTGGCCTTGGGCACAAGTCTCATGCTTCTTTTCTCTTTTTCTCCATCCTCCTTTCTTCTCTCTAGTTCAGTCTGCCTCATACTTGAAGATAGGGTTTAATTCACTAGCTCCCTTGGGCTTTCGGGTGCTCTCCTTGGCTGTGTGAGAACAGCTCTGGGATGAGGGCAAAGGTTCAGTCCCACATCCTATGTGAGTTCTAGTTGTCGGGATGCTGCTCTGCTGTGTAGAGAACTGGAATTTTCAGGGAGCTCTGCACATGTCAGTAAGACGCTAAGGACACCATGTTGAAAGGGTTTGTGGGGTGGTACACAGAATAGCATGTCTTTTAAAACATATCCCACACTCCCTCCCGCAGCTTGGCCCTCTCCCCCACTTTCTGATTCTGCTGCAGTCTTTAATCAGACATTGAGTAGAAGCAGGTCTGCCTAAATTTGAGATAAAATCTTCCTTAAAAGAGAAAAGATGGTATTAAAAACTGAGTGCTTTCTAGAAAATGGAAATAGGAGATGAAGTAAGAATAACAGCAGTGAAAAAATAAAAATCACCAAGTGGTTGAACATTTTTCTCCATACTGGTGTCTCACTGAATTCTGTGTAAGCCTCCTCTCATTTACTCCTTCCAAGAAGCTGGCGGGGATTGGGCAAGTATGTCCCTAACTTTGCAGATGAGGAAACTGCGTTATCAGTCGCTCCCCCAAGATGCACTAGTTGTAGGTAGCAGAATCGGGGTTTGCATCTGGTCCGTCTACCTTATGCTGCTTCCTAAAACACATGCTGTTATAGCACTGGTTTCACAGATTTCGGTTAGAATGCTGATATATTAAAGTGACAAGGACTACAAAATGCACACGAGCACCTGGAGTCCTAAATGAAGGATGGAGGGCTTCTCCATCTCAACACTATTAAGTTTGGGGGCCAGACCCTTGTTTTGTGCACTGTGGAGGGCTTCCCTATACATTATAAAATGTTTTACAACATCCTTGGCCCGTACCTGCTCTATGCCAGGAGCACCCCCACCTCCCTCCAGCGTGACCACCAAACATGCCTCCAGATGTTGCCAAATGTCACTGGGGGGTCTGAACTGCTCCATTTGAGCACCACTGCTCTACTATATTGTCACTCTGGGCCTCGGCATCCGGCACAGGGCTGAGCTGAACATTCTTTTTTGCTCTTGAGTCCTGGCCCTTCCCTCACAGTCTGTGTTCTTATTCCCAAATTGCCAGCAGTCCCTCTTTGTCCCAGTTTGAGCAACGACGAAGTGAAGGTAACACTTCATAGAGGTAATGTGAATTTTACAACATGACCTTCCGCATAGATTTCAATGTCAAATGTTTATTAAAAGACCTAAAATGTGATGATTCTCACCAAATGCTACTCAACTATTTTGCCCTGTGTAATGCGCACCCATGTTTTTGGCCCAAACTTTCAGGGGAAAAAATCTTTTGTTTTAATTTTTTAATTTAAATTTTTATTTGTGTATATTTAGGTACTTGTTTTTTGTAATATAAAGGAATTTTAGCATTTATTTTTTGAATATATTATAGTGCAAGAAATTTTATGTATAAATTTTTTTATATAATAAAAACCCAATTATCATATTCCATGGTATTATTTTGCATATGACATAATTATTGATTTCTAGAGTTACACTTTTAACTCATAAGCATAAATAAAAGAATTAAAAACACTTATATACATATAGAATTAGTACTACCCACATATAATGCTCATGCTTATTTTTCCCTCACAAATTTGGGCAAAAAAGTATGCATTATACACAGCAAAATATGGTAACCTCACTTTGCTCATCTCACCTAAAATGCTAAAGAAAACAAAATCGAACCCCTACGTCCCTTCCCATAAAAGAATCTAATAACCCACACCCTACGCACACCACCCTCAATAATTGGTGACATCTTGAAAAAAGTCAGTTCCCAGAGTTGACTGTCTTGTGTGTACACAGTGAGTAGACATTTGGAAACATCTGAATAAAGAATGACTTTCCTTAGTTTTTATCCACATGGCTGTGCCTTTCAGATACAACCTAACAATGATTTTACTTGACTGTGAAAGCTTGAATAGGCTATGTATGTACTCAGTGTATCAAGCCTTTTGTTTAAAATAAGACCATGGTGTCATAGATTTACATAACAATGCCTCAGATTTCAATGTGAAACAGAGCTCATTTTAGATCCTTGCCACAGACTTCTAATTTTTATCAAAACAGATTTTTCTGTGTGCATATGTGTTTGTATGTGTGTGAATGTGGTGTGTGTTTGTGTATATACATATGTATGTATATATGTATGTGAATGTATATGTGTGTATATACATACATATATATATATATATATATATATATATATATATATATGTGTGTGTGTGTAATGCCATGCATTAGTGAGAAAAAGTTATGTGGCTGACATAAAGCCATTTGTGTTAGGGGAAGAAGTGAAAAAGAAAGGTTAACATATTGACCAGTCTGCACAAACACACATACACAAATGCAGCCCATCTTGGAAGGAAAAATTGGTGCTTCCCTGGCTCTAATAGCTTGATAATAGCCATTATAGGCAACAATGCAAATGAAAAGAAAAAGAGACATTTTTATGTACTGTCCATTAAGAGCAGCATACATGGAAACTCATGAACTTGGAAAATAAATAAACAGCCCGGTTGCTAAACAAAAGCTTGGTTTCATTTCCAGTGCTATTGATGAATAGTTTGTCATTAAAAAGATGGAGCTGTTTAAGCTGTCCCCAGGGGACGACTTAAAGTTGGATAAAGAAGAATCCAGTGGAGTGTGCAGACCTGAGCCAATTTTAAATAATTGCTATTGCACCGGAATCCAAAGAGATTGTGTTGAGACATGGCCCATCAGCCACAGGGAGCAGGGCCTCCCATTAGGAAGGGCCATGTGCCTGGTTGCCACACTGTGGAGCCCCATGGGACAGCCCTTAGGCAAAGATGGAGGAGTCCTTGCCTTCACTGTGTGATAAAATGGCACTTAAAGACCTGTGTATTTTTTTTTTGCCTGTTTGCCATGTGACCTCATATATCTTTGGAATATTGTCTGTTAATCCTGGAATGAAACTCGCGCAGTCATTAGGTCCAGCTGCTTGCCTCAACCCCTCTAAATCAATTTAACTCCCTAAGTCCCTTTTATGTCAATTCATAAAAGGGAACTGACATTACTTCTGGGTGCATTGACTCATTAAATGACTTACACACATGGAGTGTATAGTAGTGGCTGGCACATAATAGATGCTCAGTATATGGCTAGTTTGATTGTTCCTTATATTCACTATTGTTTTTGAAAAGCAGCTGATGTAAGAAGACCTTTATTGACTTCAAAATCAGAAAGAACCACACTCAAATTATCGTTGTGTGTTGTTGGTTAAGGATTTAGCATCCGTGAGCCTTAATTCCTTCATTTATAAAACATGAGGGAAGGATGATACTTTGTATGGTTCATGACTATTGTGAGAATTAAACTAGGTTGTACTTGCAAAGCAGAGAGGGAGCATAGTTCATTCTGGGTGAAAATCAGCTATTATTACCAGCATTACTGTTACTATCATTTGCATCTCAATAGTCAACAATTATTTCTCCTATTGAAACTGCAGACACTGCTGCGATGGAACATGAATGGTACTCTTTCCTATTACTTTCGCCTTGTAACGAAGGCGTGCAATGAATAATTTTCCTCTTGACTTGGAGCTGACAGTAGAATTTTACAGGGACATAGAGAGGAAGCAAGGTGAGGAGGAAGAGAATGGAGATGAAAACCCAGAGTGCAGACTCGCAGCGGGGAGTCACACCCATGGGCCTCAGGGCGGGTGAGAAGGAAGGTTTAGGACAGTTTGTTCAAAACCTCACTTTCATACTGGACATGCTGGAGGCTGGCGGTGAAACAGCAAGACTGGCTCCGTGCCTGGCTTGGGGAGCATAAGGTCCAGTTGGGGACCTTAGAATACAAGTGGCAGTACTAGGAGGGAGTGGAAACTCAGAGATGGTGACACTTAACCCAGAGCTGAGGCAACACAGAGGACTTCCTGGAAGAAAATACATCTTGACAGCTCCTACACGGTTCACAGGACCTAGGAGGAAAAGATGGCAATTGCTCTGCCATTTATGAGTCATCTTGCTTAAACTTTCTGAACTGTGGTTTCTTTTTTCTAAAAAATATGGAAAAGGTATATAAAGAACTAATATGACTCAACAACAAAAAAACACAACCCAATTAAAAAGTGGGCAGAAGAACTAAACAGACAGTTCTCCCACGAAGACATACAAATGGCCAGCAGACATATGAAAAAATGCTCATCCTCATTAGCTGTCAGGGAAATGCAAATCAAAACCACAATGAGGTACCACCTCACACCTGTGAGAATGGCTGTTATCAACAAGACAAGGAATAACAAGTGCTGGACAGGATGTGGAGAAAAAGGAACCTGGTACACTGCTGGTGGGAGTGCAAACTGGTACAACCACTGTGGAAGGCAGTGTGGAGGTTCCTCAGAAAAATGGGAATGGGGCTACCATGTGACCCAGCAATCCCCTTCTGGGGATCTACCCAAAGAACTTGAAAACCTTTGTCCGCAAAGACTTATGTGCCCCAATGTTCATCGCAGCGCTGTTCACAGTGGCCAAAACATGGAAACAACCAAAGTGCCCTGTGACAGACGACTGGATAAAGGAGCTGTGGTACATATACACAATGGAATATTACTCAGCTGTAAGAAAAGATGAAATATTGCCATTTGCAACAAAATGGATGGACCTGGAGATCATCATGCTAAGTGAAATAAGCCAGACAGAAAAAACAAGGAACTATATGGCTTCACTCATATGCGGAATATAAAACTGAAAGCAACAAAGAAAAAAAACCTCATAGTCAATAGTTTAGTGGTTACCTGGGGGCAATGGGGGAGGGGGTGGGAGGAGGAGGGAGGGGGAGTCAAATACATGGTGATGGAAAGAGAACTGACCCTGGGTGGTGAGCACATAATGCAGCACATGGACGATGTGCTGTAGACTTGTACACCTGGAACCTATGTAATTCTTGTTAACCAGTGTCACCCCAATATGTCTAACAATAAAAAAAAAGAGAGAGAAAAGGAGAAAACTATGGAAAAGGTAATGTGGACTGTGATGATTATAAGGCTAGATTTGTTTCCAGACAGCCCTCATATATTATCATGTTATACATATAATATGTATATTATAAAAGGTGCTTTATCAACATTGCTTACTCATTCACTTATTCAGCCAAAGCCAGCCTCTACTGCCAAGCTAAGGAGCTTGGGCAGGTTACTACTCACCAACCCTAGTCTTCACTTTGCAATCATACGTCTCTAAAATCTCATCCTTGTGCTCCAATTTGATGAGCAAGGTAAGACTTTTCTCTTAACAGCTCGCACGCTCTCTCTCTCTCTCTCTCTCTCTCTCTCCCCCCCCTGTCCCTCCCTCCCTCTCACCTTTTCTTCCGCTTTCCCTCCCTCTTTTGCTCTCTTGCTCTTTTTCTGTCCTCCCTCTCCTGCTATCCAGTCTCTCCTTCAAAAGCCTCAATCTCTGCTGAGTACAAGACGACATATTTAATGCTGGGTGCACACCCACACACCCATTGGGACACTGCCCAGACCTCAGCTTCTCCCTCCATAATTGAAATGGAGGCTTTTAAATATTCAGTGTGGCTTTCTCTGAAGTTGTAGCTGACCGGTTTCTTCTGCCACCTCCCAGACCTTTAATTTATCAGCCAAATTGTTCAGCTTTCTTACAACCACTTGGCAGTTTCCATCCTCCTGTGGCCGTGGGAGTGCAGCCCGGTGAGCAATGCCCGTTTTTACGAGAACTCCCTCGCACAACACTGGTTACCTCTGGGGGCTGCTTCAGAGAGAAGTGGAGGAGTGATTTCCTTCCAGGGGACCTCAGTGCCCAGGAAATTTGAGTTTCATTGTTTACTTTCTGGAGGCCTAAGGATACATGTTCCTAAACAGCCACAGTGGAAGTGCAATTCCAAGGAATGCATATTTCTCTAGGCCATTCTCAAGTCCCACATTTGCCTTTGATCAGCTGTGTAACTTGAGTAAATTACCTGAATCCTTTCCAAGCCTCAGTTCCAAATCTATGTAATGGGGATTAAAATGTGGCCTCATGGGGCAGATCTGTGCGTGAAAATTGCTGCCACACTAAGAGCCCTCGTGCACATGTTGGCACCTTCCCTGCCTTCAAAGGGAATACAGTCTAGTGAGAGTAACTCGAGATTTGGATAGGATTTTCGTGCCCACATCACCTCTTCCATTCTGGATTTGCGGACCTAGGGAGCTACACACGCAATGGCAGTCGTCATGGAGAACACGTAGTATCAATTGCATTCGCACAAGGGGCGTGACTCCAGAGCTCCCAGTTTAGAACCTCTTGGGAAATGGTATCGGGGCCATGGCTGCCTTCTTCATCTGTCCTCTTTGAATCCACAGTAGTTGGGCCCACGCGTTGGAGGCTGAGTCCTCTTAACAGGTCCTTGCGTGGATGAGGTGGGCTGGGCTGGCCCCTCACTCTGGACAGTGTGCTGACAGGTAAATGTTCCTTATTCTTCAGCACAGTGTGACCCTGTTCACTAGCAAATCACAGCCCATTGAATGTCAAGCAATTCCATTGTTCTCATAAGAAGCAGCTAATAATGTGGCTGGGTATGGAGAGTTAAAGGTCTGATTGTTTTTCCCCATCCCTTACATGCACTGCTAAAACGTGAGGGAAAGGGCGTACACCCCTCCTCAGTCCGGCAGGGAGAGGTGCTAGTACACACACGGAACAGGTAAGTGTGAGTGCAGCTGGATGCGTCCTGTGACCCGGGGCAGAGAGGGGCTACAGGTGGGTCATGCAATCACAGGCCCTTAAAGGAGACAAAGGATGAGGAAAAGAGTGAGGAGGGAGCCTCAGGAGTCGGCCACCTCTGAGGGAGATAGCTCGGCTCTGCGGGCTCCTTTTCCTGCTCGTGTGTAGGAATCTATTTTCAGACAGCAGCAGCCCTGCAGGCCTTTCTCCGTGCTCACTTTTCAGAAATTTAATTTTTGAGCTTGGCCGAACACCCACTGTATACAGAGCTGTATGGTAGGGACAGTAGGAAAGATCAAAACACAGAGCTCCCTAAGTACCTGACCACCACGTGTAGCAGAGGATAGGGGGAGAGCAGTTATCTTACCCCTGGTATTCACACGCTTGACCTTCTTAGGCAAGTCACTACCTCTCTCTAAGCCTCAGTTTCCTCATTTGCAAAATGGGGTTGATAAACCTTCTCAGGATATTGATGTAATTTCAGGTAAGCATGTAGCACACAGAAGTTGCTCGGTAAATGTCAGTTTCCTCTTGCTACACTGCCCACAGGACAGCTCAGGTACTGGACACCATCCTTAGAGAAGTAGGAAATGGGAAATGTGGGGATAATAAATTCCAACATCTGTCTGCTGGACCTTTTCTCTGTACTTGGAGACAGGGTGTTTATTGAGACAAGGTAGATTTGCAGTGATGCATTATTAATAGTTTGTGATACGTTCCGGGTGATGGATATCTTCCTCCCAGACATACAGCGACAGCTGCATTCTCTCCTGGGGAAAACAGGGGCATCAAGCCAGAGCAGATAGCTCTGAGGGGAAAAAGAACAGCAGCAACAAAAAAAAAAAAACTAAATAAAATGCCAGATGCAAATTACAACCCTTCTGTTTTACTTTGGATTACCGGAAGGGTTTCTCCCATCTCCCACCTCACCGCCATCATGAATCGTTTGCCTTCAGTTCACAACACTTCTGTTTAGAAGTTCTTCCTGGTGGAGACACTCCACTGACATGATTTGCAAAATATCCCTTTCTTTTTGGTTGTTTTATGATAGAGTTGAGAGACTCACAGTACATCACTGTCTACTGTCTTCTCTATGTAATATCCTGAGTAAGGTTGGTCATCTCTGTAGCAGTTCAGGCAATAGTGATCCCAGAGATAAAAATGTGGACTTACACTGTAGAATCAAAACCTTTTAAAATGAACTAAGAGATTGAAGAGATCATTGATTCTCACTGTCCCTATTTTACAGATGGGAAAGAGGTAACGTGTCGGGGTGAAGGACACCCATGCAATTAGAATTGGGGAAGAGATAAGAGCATTTGGGTTGGACACAGTGTACTCATGTTTATTAGGGCGTGACCATTCTGATTGAATGAATAGACAAAGTATGTAAGATCTTGAGAGTATAAGTAAGTACATATTGCTTTTCCACTCAATGCTGACTCTTCCTCAGTAGCTCCCTCATTCTTGTAACATCAATTGCCAAGTATGATATCTTTAATTCATTCACATCAGAACAGACTGATGTAGTAGATAGAAATAACATTGTACTTGGAGTCCTGCTAGCTGCATTCTTGCTGTCATCTTGGAGAATATACTAACCTCTTTGAGCTTTGGTTTCTTCACAGGTAAAACACTTAATAATGATAGTTTTCCCCAACCTAAGAGTTAATTTCATTTCTGTGACTCATTCAACCACTTATAGGACACCCACTAAATGCCTGGGAATATTTATGTGCTCTGACATGTGTAAAGCAAGACAAAACCCTGTCTCCAGTTTAGGGCTTTGAATTCTAGTGCTGGGTCTCCTCTTTCATCTATCGAGGTGACCTTGTAAAGCATCATGAGCCCAGTGCACCTTTTTTTTCACATGGCTTGACTTGATAGTGGGTAGTAATAGAAATGAGGTTATTGGCACTGCCTGGTCATATTTTTGCAACTATTAAGATTAAGCCATGTAGGCTACTACCTCCACTAATTTTCCTCTTTCCTTCTAATTTTCTTTCTGTCTCACTCTCACACATTTATTAATAATTGCTCTGCTAGAGGCCTTGATCTAGGCATCATAAGAGCTAGCAACATGAATTAGTTTCTCTACTTATGAAGCTCATAACTTACTAGGGAGACTTGGGAAGGGAGGGACATGGAGAGCGTTGGTCTTACTATAATGTTGACTTCTTCAACAATGTAATAGGAGGGCTATCACAGTTTTTAGACAACAGTCTTAAGACAGCAGCTTATAAGTGACTTGGTTGTCATTAGAATGTGATTGTTGAGATGTTTTATTATTTACGGGGGCATTTAGCTTCATGAGTAAAATTTACTTGCTCAGAAGCTCATGCTTTTATATAAGCTCCCTTCTCTGAGGTCCAGTCTTAGATTAGATGCACCCCCTTTGTGTGTGTGTGCACACATGTAGATGTCTAGGTGCATGGCAGTGCTCTTCCACCTGGATCATTCCCAAGACTGCACCCCCAAACACCACCACGTTAACCTGTCAGTCAGAATCTTCTGCTCTCTTGTGAAGTAGCACATCGAAGGCTTCGCCACGACAGGGTTGAGTGCCCCTGAGAAAGAGGTGTGTTGGATAGCAAACGCAGTGATGTTTATAGAGATTTTGGTTTAAAGATCCTTTGATAGTTTTGATGATGGTCATTCTGAAGAGAAAATGGTCAAACATCTCTATTTGGGGAGCTTGCATCACTGTGAGGGGGCCATTTGTGGTCATCTTGCTACAGGGTCAGGCTTAGGCATCTCTTCTCTTTCCTTGTCTGCCTGGTTTCTTCTTATAGGTGTGGAGAACCCATCCTCAGCCTCCTCCATGGTGAGGCTGCCACCTCCCCCTTTCTCAGTGCTCCTTGGCCTGATCGTGGCCGCCTTCTCATCTTTCTTGCTCTCCTGGTTAAGCTCACAGACTCCTTTTCTGTTTTTTTATTTGTTCTTAAAGTTGGAAGTCTGAAGGAAGAAGGAACTCAACTATTACTAATTGATCTCTATTTTTTTTTCAAATATAACTTTAAAAGACTCATTGCTAAGTCGTTTTTTGTGATTTTTAAATTTAATAGTCCTAATAACTCTCTAAGTAAACATAATTTTATTCCCAATGTATAGATGAAGAAACTGAGATACTAAAACATTAAATGACTTGCCTAGTATTACACGGCGGGCAAGAAGTCGAGCTTTGTAGATGTTATTGCTCCCATGCACGAGAAGGTGGAGATGAGTTACCAAAACCACAAAAGCTGGGACTTCCAAAAGTTACAGAATTCTTAAAAGATTTTCATTGGACCTTTTCTTTTTCTTTTTCTTTCTTTTTTTTTTTTTTTTTTTGGTTGTTCCTTCTGGTATGACGCTCTTCCATTCTTTTCCTCTTCGTTATCTTTATGTCCCCATCCTTTACCCAGGAAAGGTCAAATTATGTCATTCTTTGGCAAAAGCTATGCTGCTGTAATTGTTTAAAAATGCATGATATAGTTAATTTCTGAAAATACTTTAAAGTTCTGAAAATGAATCATGTTTCAACAGTCATCAACAGCAGGCCAATTTGTCTGGCATTAAGTGGTTTCCTAGATGCAGAATTTACCAAATGATTTCACTGTGTTCCATCATTTATTCCTGGCAGCTCTTAGGAATCACAAAGGAACCGAACGTCTCTTGAGGAACTCATAATGTTAATAATCGTGGTTGTCATTTATCAAGCCCCTTTATGTACCAGCTACTTAGTTAAGGGCTTTATACTCTCCCTACCCTATCTGACCATCATGGCAACTCTGTGAGAAAGCGATTACTATCACAGTCTTTCCCAATGAGGATAATAAAGCTCAGGAAAGTTAAGTCATGTTCCTAAGGTTACAAAGCTAATAATTAGCAGAGCTGGAATAACAACTAAGTTATCCTTGCCTTTAAAACCACCCTGATGGGTGCAGTGGAGCCCAGCTTCTATTCAGTGGCTAGATCTTTCTGATGGGACAGGCACATGACACAGGACTGAGAGGGGGCAGCACACCTTTGATGACCACCTAACTAAAATCTTATCATATATCCACATCTTAAGGGGAGATTTTGCTTCTAAAACCCCAATGAGAATGGTACAATCTTAGCCAGTTCGGACTGTTTTCCATCATCATTCAATAAAATATTGAGATGCCAATTAACACGCGTATGGCTCAGTCAGCACTGGGTAGTAACTGGAATGCACACTCTGGGACATGTCTCACAGTGTCATAGTCACGTTAGACACACAGCCACGGTGTAACTCTCGGAAAGCTGCACCAGCTAACAAAAAGAGCAGTTGACTGAGTGTTTCTGGAAATAGTCACCAGACAGTATGGTTTTCTTCTTTTGCTCCCTTCCTTCTTCTGTAAAACTGGGCATGCAACTTAAGGTCCTTGCAACATGTAGATTTTTAGGAGATTATTTGTTTCGTATCTTTAGTTTAAAATAAAATGTATTCCCCCACAATTTTTAAATATGAAACCAATTGTAAAATTGTGTGTGCGCGTGTGTGTATGTGAATTGAATTCAGCTGTGAAGAAGGAATGTTAGAGACTTCCCAAAACTGGGAATATTTATAATAGTCATGTACTGAGAGCTTAACACATGGAAATACGTTGAGCATTTTGCATTCATTATTTCTAATGAAAATCCGATAGAATTATACCTCTGCTCTATAGATGAGCAAACTGAGGTTGCGTGAGGCCGAGTAACCTGCTCAGGGCCTGCCCCCTCCAAAGCCCACGTTGGTCCAATGCCAGACTCTTCCGTTTCTCACTGCACCCTGAGCAGAACTGCCTGTTTCTAAGCATCGAACCAAGTTGCAGCGACCACAAAACTGAGAGACTTATTCGATGAAGGTCCTCTGCTTGATGAGTTGCTTTAGATAGCGAAGACCAAGAGCACTTGCAGCCTTTTTTAGACGATGGGTTGGTATGACAACCCATTCTGGGGTGGGGGGGGCTCCTTACATTCCAGTGAGAGGCATCGTTAAGGAAGTACTCCGGCTTTCCCAGAGGAAGGGGAGTGCTGGCACTTGTTGGCTCCTCGTACATTAGTCCCATCTCAGAGCACCTCCAGAAGGCACACAGCCTCCCCATTGCACAGATGAGCCAAGTGAGGATGCGAGGAGACAATGCTTGTTGCCCCGCGTTCCAGCCTAACCGTGAGCTTCCAAACCTGCCCTGCCTGACTCCAGAGCCAGCCTTCTCCTCTCGTGCTTGGTTCCTCACTGCTTCCTTCAGGATCTTTTCGGTGTTCCAATCCGGTACAGAATGGCTCTCCCCACGTATGCCCAACAGGCTCTGGAGAGCTCGTTTTCGCCCCCTGAGAGGAGTCCTCTCTTGGCTCTCAGAAGCGGAGTTTGGTTGCAGTGCCCGATCCTCATGCGACTGAGGCAGTAACGCTGCGGGGGAGTGGCAGGGAAGTTCCTTGGTCAGAGGCCAGCTGGCTCGGGGCACCAGCTCTCTTCTCTTTTCTGGAACAAGCAGCGTTAAGTCTGGCCATGCTTGTCTGCTTTGGTGCCCAATTCTGCAGCCATTTCAAGTCTTTCCTTTCCCCAAAGTGAGCATTTACACTCCCATGGATTACCCTTTGATATTTCTAACCGTGTAGCTCCAGCTTAGAAAACAAATCAGGAGTGATACTCAGTCTCTGTATTTCCAACTGTAGCTCGTAATTTGGTGTAACACTTGCCATTGTCTAAGAAACAGATTCCCATACAGAAAACCCACTGGACACCAGAATGAAAATGACTAAATAAAAGCAGTTACACTGACTGAACAATTTACAAATATCACCACTTCTTGCCAAGCCTTTTTGGCAAAACTGTCTTCAGTGACTGGAGAGTTTTTCCAGCCAGAAAGAGATTTGGGTTACCTTATGCTTTCCTCTCTCATTTGTCGGAAATAAATACTTTCATTAAAGCCACATCAAGTCTCAGACAACAGAAATGTCATTCAGGGAAACATTTGCATTTATTTTTGAGGAAACATTATTCAGTTTTTCCTTTTCATAGGCAGAGGAGGGACCTTATTTTATAACCCAAATTGAATTGGTTACAGACAGTCTGTACTGTTGCAGTGTGTGTGTGTGTGTGTGTGTGTGTGTGTGTGTGTTTCGAGGACAGAGGGGAAGCAGGTATTACTAGAGCCATGTTTTCTAGGGAAAAACGTATGAGGTTCTCTGTCTCTGTCTCTGATAGTTTGAGATTATAGAAAGGATCTCTTCAGTAGGAAAGAAGGATGGCATTAAGTGATCATTGTGAAAACCATGCATAGACATCCATAACCATGGATTCTAGTTCAAATCTAACCAAAAACTGGTAACATGATCTTATAAATTAAATATACATATATGTATAAAGCAAAATTAAGTTTAAAAATTGAAGGGAAATTTTCTTTAAAAGGAAAAGGAAAAATATATAAACATCACAGCCCACATGTAGTTTAGATGCATCACCTAGCTCCTCTATGCCTTGGAGTTTTCATCTATAAAACTGGGTTAAAAAGAAGCAACAACCCAAATCGATACTTATGTGATCATATGCTGCATTCCACATGAAACTCATGACAATATGTCACTAGCCCCGTGTTGTACTTTACAGAATTGAAGCTTTTCAGTTAGTCATCCTTTTGAGACATATTTTAGTGGCACTTACTAGGGAAAGATGCCATTATGAATGGAACAATCCCTTCCCCTTCCTTCACAGAGCTTAAGATCTAGTGACTGAGATCACAGCTGAAGTGTGAGCACCTGGGCTAGGAAGCCAGACCCCCTGGACGGAAGCCTGGGCTCTTCCTAGGGTCCTGCTGCACCCAGAAGTGTCTCAGCTGACAGCTGGTCTTCAAGTGTAATTATTCATGGCCAGTGTGTTCGTTTGGGTGATAAATGATATGCTTATACTACCAATGATGTCCAGGGTTCCTTCTAAGACTTATGGCAGACAGTTCTTTTAGGATACCCAGGTAAAACTAAGGGCAGGACAGTGGCCAAACAGTGCAGTCCGAAAGAGCCTGAGGAAGTCTCTGCAATAAACGATTTGCTGACTCGTAACGTTGGAATAAGAGGTAGGCGCTATTCATTATTCAAGAGATGTGGACGTTTAGAGCTTTTAAAGGGCTCTTAGGAGAAGATCTAAGTCAGCCCTGTTTACAGAGGAGAAGGGATGCTCAGGAGGGAGGCTAACTCAAAGGAGGTTCCACTCCCCACGATTCAGACAACAGATCAGGACGATAACCGTGTTTCTGGCCTCCTACTGTCTCTGCCTGAGTGTGGTCCTCAAAGGCATATGATTGCCCGATGAAGGAAGGGAAGAAGCCGGAGCAGTAGGAGGAGGGGTCTCATGAGATGGAGCTGCTGGTGTGTTGCAGGCATTTGCAGGGAGAGAGAAGCAAGTCCCCAACTGAGGAAGCACCCATAGGACTGTTTGGCCTGTTTTCCTTCATCCTTTCAAGTTACTTTAAAAATCTTCTTTTGTTTCCTTTGTCAAAAGCGCAGGAGGATTGTTTTGATAGTATAATATGTACAAAGATGGAATTACAGAAATGTATAATACAGATTAAAACTGGAATTCCACCATGAGCAGATAAGCCTGATTAAACTCCCGGGATGTATCCTTCCAGACGTTATCTGTGCATACGTGTGTTTTCTGTGTTATCATAATGAGATCACACTGTTCACAGCATCAGGTAGTGTCTTTTTTTTATTAATTTGTCTTAACCCACTTAACCATATGTCTGACCTTGCTGGGAAAATTCTCTGAGATTCCAGAGGTGATTTGAGGAGGATGGAAAAGGGTTTCTCCCCATCCTCACCCCCTTCCCAGGCTCCTGCGATGCCCGCAGTGCACTGAGAGCCGCTGCCTGTGCGTGACGCGTGGATTAGCGTGTCGATGCCCACCCGACAGGCCGACCCGGGCCCGCACCGGTAACTGAAGTCGTAGCCTGAGCAAGGCGATTGGATCCAGCAGAGGAGGAAGCTGAGAAGAGCTTCAGACACTGTCCCTCAGGGGGCTGAGCAGGGACGGGTGAAATGACCCCCGGGGAAGACGGAGAGGTGACACAGTAGAAGGGAGAGGACAGAAAAGCAGAAGGCTGGCCAACAGCATCGCGACCTTCAAGTGTGCTCGTCCTCAGTATTACAAATGTGGTGATAATGTCACGGTCCATACCCTCCCTCTGTCCGTCCCTTCTGTCTGTCTTTGTCCCCCCTCCCCTCTCTTTCACAAAATCCTTGCACTGACGACGGGCACAGTCATACCTCCGTGCTCGGCCACTTTGAAGCTCCTCGAATGTGGTACTCGGAAGCATGTAGGCCTGAAGGCTTTGGCCCGGCCCCCGTCGTGTGGTCGGTACTTGCCGCGCAAGCTAGAGCTTGTCGGTGTTGATGGCCTGGTGGCGTGCCACCCTTTCCCTTACGGGAAAGATGTGTTGGTGCGTGTCCTGTTTGGTATTTGCTGCGCCCCCCGGAACCAGGGACGACGAGCCCCGCGGTACCCCCGTGTTTGTGGAAAGGCGGCCACATGCCAGGCGCTTGCCTGCGTGGGGGCTCGTTGTGATGAGCACAGCGGGTGTGGTCTTGCCCCTCACAGAGGGACACCCCAGGGGTGGCGTCAGACGGTAACACACACGTGGACACAATGAGATCTCGTTACAAGCGCTGAGTGCAAAGGAGGAAGCTGAGAGGGGAGCACGTCGGAGGGCAGGAAGCCTGTCCCCCGCGCTGGAGCGTCCCCTGGACGGCCGGGTAGCCGGAGCTGACGGCCGGTGATCGGCGAGGGCTGGTACGTGTTTCAGGAATTTGGTGCAGAAACGTGATACTGCCCTATTGATCTGCGATTCAAATCCTCCTGGCTGCCCTGTGTTGAATGTTTATCCAACTTTTAAAATCTGTTTTTATATAAACGTCCTCTAAGCAAGATAAGGCTATAAAAACAGCCATTAAAAAAATTAAAAAGGCCCTAATGTGGGTGTCGTCTCTTGGAGGTTAGAGTCGTCTGTACTCCACGGAAATTTCCTGAAGGTCTGGAAAGGTGAATCCATTCTTAGCAAGGCCGTCCTGTGCTTCTGCCTAACAACGTGCCTGTTTTCTGAGTACTTATTATTTGCTACATGTTTCATTCAAAAATTTGTATGAATGTTTCTTTTTTGGTTTTTACTTCAAAAATTAATTTCTCACAGCAGCTTTGTGCGGGAAACGTGGTGGTTCCCATTTGAGAAACGAGGGTCAGAACAGGCTCACTCAGTCCCTCCAGTGAGCGGATTGGATCCCTCAGCCTGGAGGGTGCGCTTGCTGACTGTGCTCTAGGGGTCTGCTGGCCCCCAAGTGCCCCCCATCCCCTCACGTGGCTGAAATATGTCAGATCCAAATAGTTGGGGCTTCAGGTGAAACCGTGGAGCTTTGAAGAGAGCTCTTCTCCTGTATTTAGAAACAGCGTTTCAGTGTGTGAGAAGAAATTTTGGGGTGTCTGGAAAGCCTTACCAGGATGGAGCTAGGGAACGGCTTTCATCAGCTTCTGTCCACGCTGCCGGGCTCCATGACAACTGCTGTCTTCGAAAGGGGTAGTGTATTTTGGTGATTTTCAC
This sequence comes from Lyroderma lyra, assembly GCA_004026885.1. NCBI lineage: Eukaryota > Metazoa > Chordata > Mammalia > Chiroptera > Megadermatidae > Lyroderma > Lyroderma lyra. Next base: position 46,282 of record PVJL010005591.1, read on the forward strand.
CAACAGCTTCAGGATTAGCTGAGCCAGAAACTCAACCTTTAGGCTGCAGGGTCCTCCACAGAGCTACTGCTCCAGCCCTTGGCCTTCAGACAGGGGCGGCCCTAATCAATCAACCCCATCTATCAGTGTCGGGTGCCTGGTAAGGCGTTCAGAGTTTAGTTGTGAGGTTGCATTTAGGTCCAAGAAACAGTTGGAGAATACTAGAGCATTTATTAGCACGGTAAACATCCTATCCAGGCCTAACACACACGCACCCCGCGACAATTTACAATTTCAATTTTATGATAATTAGAAAAATATAGACTGCAAACAATGAGTGAAGAAGGAGCATAAGAACTTTCAAAAAGATAATTTTTAAGAAATGACTTTTCTATGGCTCCCACAAGATCTCTTTGTATTCCTGCATGGGCTCACGCTGATTTGCAGACAGGCTCACTGGATCTCAAGCTGACAGATGGTCATTTCTGTTCACTTCTCTGAACTTCCCCTTTTTGTACCAATTGGGTCTAGTGGACACATTAAATGTCAGTTCTTTGGGTGTTTACTTTTGTAGAAAATATTTATGTATAGTCAACTATAATGCAATATATACTCACGAAAGGCAACAGGGTAACAGGGAAACTATAGATGAGGAGAAACAAACATCTCAAGGCCCCATGTGCCAAAAACAACCAATGTTACTGTTATGGAAAATTGTCATTTCTTCTACATCATCTTCGCTTTCTGCTTGTTCGTAGCTTGAAATTTAGAAGGGTTTAAAAACAAAAGCAGCAACTAGTTAAAAATGCAAAGGAAGCTCTTACGAGTACTTCTACCTCTAGGCATGGTTTAAAATACTATGTATTTAAACATTAACATACTACGTAGATGACTTTTAACATTTAACCACTTCTCTTAACATTTATTTTTTATATAAACACTGTTGCATGTTATTACATATTTTTTAAATCTCATTTTAATTACTTCATATTCTTGCATCTAGTAGATGAACTAAGGGCTGTTAAATCACTCCTCTTTTGCTGAGAATTTTAGTTTCTTAATGTATATATTTACAAATAATTCTGTGATGATTATCTTCCTATGGAAAATATCACATATATTTCGCTTTCCAAGAGAAGATTAACGGAAGTGGAATTACTGTGAAGAAAAGAATGAACATATTTAAATTATAGAAAGAGACTTTTGAATTAATTTGTAAGTGGATTTTACAACCTTCTTAAAGAGTACCTCTTGTAAGACTTCCTAATAAGCACAAGATACTATTTTTAAAATAGTTTTTGTTTTAAAAAGTTTAAAATGACTCACATTTCACTGAAAATTTTTTATTATTTGTTGTTGAACTTTGCTTTCCTTGTACCGGTTTACCCCTATTCTTAACTGTGTGTCTGAAAAATGCGGACAGAGATTACTCCATTCTTCTGCTGGAAGACAGGTTATGTGGATACTTTCTGTATAGCAGCACTTAAGCCTGGGGTCAGACTGGTACTCTGTCATCATGGATTTACCCCAAATCTTTTCTCTCTGTCGCCCTATTAGATGTCACTGTATCCAAACTGACTAATTGAACGCAATTGGTTATATATCACAACATGTTGGGGAAACGGTGTTGAAGTTCTGACCAATTAACAAAGTAATTATTTAAATGATGGGAATCTCAGTGTTTGTTCATCTGCTAAGTTGGGCTTAGACAACTTTATTTCTTAAATTCCATTAGGGTCTTTACATATACATGTGGCACACACACACACACACACACACACACATAAACAAACAATAAACACACGTGTAAAAATGAGCACAACAAATAAGCACCCAGGTAGACATACAAGTATAAACACACACACACCTTCACACATACAGAGACATGTTCTCCACCATCAGCACTGTTACTGACTGACTGACTGAGGTTTTACATAACCTTCTGACATCATTTTCAGCAGGACTCAGCTCAGGGGCAGGAGGAGCTCATGTGGCACTGCCGAGGTCCCAGTGGGTACCCAGGTGTCGTACAGAGGGTGGTGAGCATTACGGGGAACCTTGGGGGAGGGGAGATCAACATGCGTTGGAGCCCACGTGCCCTTCTATCGTCCCTAAATGAATAGTGCCACATTTACCGTATTCTGCTGTGTATGATGCACATATTTTTTTGCCCAAATTTGTGAGGGAAAAATAAGGATGCACACTCATATACATGGGTGATAGTAATTCTGTATCTATCTAAATGTGTTTAATTCTTTTATTTTATGTTTATGGTTTAAAAGTTAACTCTAGAAATCAATAACGATATCTGTATGCAAAATAATACCCTGGAATATGACAATTGGGATTTTTTTATAAAAAAACTTATACATTAAATTTCTTGTACCCTGTATCTCTTCTTGTGTTTTGTAATTTTTACATAAAATTTCCTGTACCATAATATGCTAAAATAAATGCTAAAATTCATTTATAATACAAAACAAGTACTTAAATATAAACAAATTAAAATTTGAATTAAAACAAAAGATTTTTTCCCCTGGAAGATTGGGCCAAAGACGTGGGTGCGCATTATACACGAGCACATTGTATACAGCGAAACACAATATTCTCAGAGGGGGCGGTCAGAAAGATCCAAAAGTCCTGGGTTCTGGTTCTACCTCTTCCTTTGTGACCCCGGGAAAAGCAGTTTTCTTCTTGGAGCCTTAACTTTTGATTCTTTAAAAGGAGAAGGTGGGAACTTCCCGTTCCAACCAAGATGAAGCAATTGCATTTTCTCCTACCTCTCTTCCTGACTGTGGCTAAAATCCATAAACTAAATGCTAAGAGCAACTACCGGAAGTCGCCGTAGAGTAGAGCCGTGCAGGTTGATTGGGAAGGGAGGTGAGAACTTGCGCATGACCAAGAGGCAGTGAGAGTTCCTTCTCTATCTCCCGGCATTGACTTAACGACAGAACAGCACATCGGATACGCCAGCCAAAACTGAGAAAAATCTGTCCAGTTAGAAAATAGGCCACTGAGAAGCAGGCAGTACGGGGTCACTGTGAGCCAGAGAGCCACTGTTATTCCTCTTTTACCCCCCACTTATATGGAGATATTATTGACATATAACAGAGGTAAATTTAATGTATAGAATGTGATGATTTTGGCACACATATATATTGCAAAATAATTACCACAATAAGATTAGTTAACACCTCCATCAACTCACATAATATTATTATGGTGACAATATTGTTTAAGATGTACTCTCTTAACAACTTTCAAGTATGTAATGCCCTTTGCTTTTTCTTGCCTTTTTTCTTTCCCGGCTGTGTCCAGAGGCCATCTTACGTTGCTACGTGACGGTGGCAGTGTGCAGAGGTATGGGCAGTTAGATCCCACAGGAAATACCCATCTCTCCAGCCGGATGACCTGTGCTGGGAAGGCAACATGTGTGGGGGGAACCATGCTGTTTTACTGTTTTTCTCGCTAGTTCTCTCTCACTGCTTTGCCCCGAGGTCAGCCCAGGTATGTGAAAATGGCCCATAGCAGATAAACTCTGAGAAAAACATTTCCTTCTGGTCAGAGGAACACGAACAGGCAAAAGGGACTCTTGAGAGCTGGCGGATGCAGAGGAGTCGCAGAGAGAAGAGAGTTAGGGAAGGGGGTCTCCTCAATCTGAAAGAGCATCAGGCTCCCCAAGCTCACCCTTGAGCAACACGAGTGCAGAACGTCCCAAAAGAAGCACAGTGGTGGCTTGAGAACCAAACTAGAATCTAAGCCATCGCCCACGTCCAGTGATGGTTTGTTATGGCCACACTGACTGCTGTGTGGCACGTGTGTGGATGAGGTACATGCGAAGAACACAGCAGAGATTGGGAGATTGAACTGCTATTGGAATCTCTGCCCAGTGGGGACAGATGTGGCATCCTGTGCTCCCCAATAGCTAGACAGACTCAGGGCAGAGGAGAACATCACATCAGGACCAGTTTTCTGGTGGAACCCAGTTCTCTCTGTGGTGTCTTGATTTGTGCATGTGCGATGGGAGGAAGGGGTCGTCACATGTGTGGTACCCACTTGCTCTGTACCTAACCAAGCCTGTTAAAACCCACAAAACGACATCAGCAGTCACCAGAGGATTTTAATAGCAACCAGAGTCTCACAACATGTTTATCCTGTCTAGGTTACCATCCCAAACGAATTGCATAAAAGAAATCAGAAAATTGTGGGTGATTCTCAAGGTAGACATTCACACACTATGTAGTCTGGGGCCAGTCTGCCCACCACCAGTTTTAGTATGGCTCATAGGGCAGAAGAGATTTTACATTTATAAATGGTTGAAAAAAACCAGAAGGATATTTGAAAAATGTTAAAATTTTATGTACTTCAAATTTTAGTGTCCATAAAGACAGTTTTATTGCAATAGAGCCGCGTCCATTCCTTTCCCTGTAGTCTGTCACGGCTTTCATGCTACCATTTCCGAGACTGTACAGCCAAACCACAAAGCCAAAGCAATTACTATCTGATCCTGACAGGAAAAAACAAATGTTCTGACTTCTCCCAAGGGGAAGGACAGTCCAAACAAATAATGAATTTTTGAGATGGCCTAGATGGAATTATCAGGCAAAGATTTTAATGTGGATATGACAACCAAGAGAAATAGTACTCTTGAAATGAATGCAAAGATAAAGTTTCCTAAAGAGAAATAAAAGTTTTAAAAACCGAACCAAATGGGAAAATACAACACCTGAAATAAAAAAAAAATTCACTGGATGGACTTAATAGCCGAATGGAGATGAACTCAGGGAAGGGAGATAAAGAGGGTCTCAGAAGCCTATGAGAAATGCAAAAAAAAAAAAAAAAAAAAAAAAAAAAAATCCAATATTTGTGCCTATTATCCTAGTGGAAAAGATGGAAAAGAGAAAGAGATTGGGTGCAGAATGTGTGTGTGTGTGTGTGTGTGTGTGTGTGTGTGTGTGTATTTGAAGAAATAATGGCTGAAAACTTTCCAAATATAAGGAAAGAGATAAATTTATAGGTTTAAGAAACTTGGGAATCTCCAGACAGGATAAACTCAAATAAAATTATGCCCGGATGCGTCAGAATAAATTCATGAAAACCAAAATTTAAAGGAAGGGGTGGAATCAAATAGCTACTAAAATCTCAAGAAAATATACATTAAATGATAAAGAAATGAGTCACAGAGAGAAATTATTTTTGGATTTTTTAATTATTAAATTTATTGGGGTGACATTGGTTAGTAAAAATTACATAGGTTCCAGGTGTACAAGTCTGCAACACTATACATTGTGTTATGTATTCGTCACCCAGAGTTGGTTCTCTTTCTGTTACCATATATTTGTGTCCCTGTTTCTTCTCTCTCACTCCCCTCCCCCTATACCCTCAGATGACCACTAACCACTAAACGATTGTGTCCATGAGCTTTTGTTTCTTTGTTGCTTTTAGCTTTGTGTTCCACATGTGAGTAAAATCATGTGGTTCTTGGTTTTTTCTGTCTGGCTTATTTCACTTTGCATGATGGTCTCAAAATCGATCCATTTTGTCACAAATGGCAACATTTCATCGTTTCTTACAGCTGAGTAATATTCCATTGTGTATATGTACCACAGCTGCTTTATCCAGTCATCTGTCGCAGGGCACTTTGGTTGTTTCCATGTTTTGACCACTGTGAACAGCGCTGCGATGAACATTGGTATGCATGTATCTTTGCAGACTAAGGTTTTTGTGGGGTAGATACCCAGAAGGGGAATTGTCAGGTCATATGGTAACTCTATTCTTCTTTTTCTGGGGAGCCTCCACACTGTCCTCCATAGTGATTGTACCAGTTTGTATTCCCACCAGCAGTGTGTGAGGTTCCTTTTTCTCCACATCTCAGAGAATATTTTGTAATAAACAGTTGTAAGAAAATGTAAACATTTTCCACCTCCTGCGTCTTCCTCCCTCCACCTAGTCTCCCCTCCCTCCCATAAAAAAAGTAAAGAAAATGTAAATGTTGTGGCACTCTAAATACTTTCTTGCACATGATATATTTACCTGAAGAAAGTAAAGGCCAAGAAAATTGAATGACTTGGCCAAAGCAACTCCTCAGGCAAGTGTTCTCAAAAAAATGAACAAAAGAAAGAGAGGGAGAGAGGGAAAGGAATGGAGAAAAAATAGTCATCTGTGTTGAGTGGATGGAGTTCGTAGGGATGTTGACACTATTATTAGCCTGCCTTTCCTTATGGGGAAGAAGAAAGTGGTGATTTTTAATGAAATGAAGTATTTCAGGGGAATGCAGTGCTCACTGAACCATCTCAGTCAGGGACTTGGGACATCCAGGTTTCCATTGGGGAGTGGTGGGGATCACAAAGATGTGGCAAAGGTTTGAAAGCCAATGTGAGAAGAAGCCAGTGAGATGTTTGGCTTACTTGGAGAGTTTTGCTAAAATCATGTTTGAAACAGCATGGGGAGAGGACAGTGCCTTTTTTACACAAGGACAAAACCATTGGAAAATCCACTCGCAAAGGATAACTCGCTTCTATGCCAAGAAAATCAAACAAGTTGTTTGTTGACATTATGTAGCCAGAAAAAGAAAAGTAAGGCAATGGATTCTTGGCTGAACTCACAAATTCTTTGGCAGAGTATCAGGATGACTTCTCCTTCTCCTCCACATCTTCTTCCTCTTTCTTCTCTCCCTCTCTAATGAGGCTCCAAGGGCTGGGCTTTAATCTCCATGCCCACCGTGGGGACTCTGACTTGCAAGGGGTGTCCAAAAGGAATCCAGATTTCATAAGGACCTGTTACATATTCTTGAAGACACGTTGAAGAAGCTATTGGAACTGCTATTCAGGACTTAAAACTTTAAGACTCAAGATAATGAAACAGAGAGGGAAAATTCTATCTGGAAAAAGTATTCTGAGATCCTGAGATTCACCCTAAGACACAGAGTTGCAATTTTGCCAAGGTCCCTGGCTATGTGTTAGGATATAGAGATTCAATTGACTTCCAGTTAAAACCCAGAGTAATTTATCTAAATTTCTTAGGAAGGGTGAGCAAGAAATCTGAAAGAGAACGGTCACTTATTGATGGGACTAACTTCCAAGGGTAGTGAGGAAAGGGACTCTTCAGACACAGCTAAGTCAGCATGACAAAGTACAGGTGCAGCAGGGTGGGCATCAGCAGGCATTGGAGTGGCCCCCACCACTCTGAGCAGACTGAGCAAGCATAGAATGAGGAGCAGCTAGAAGACATCTTGAAATGCAGTCAAACAGAATGCTCCATGATTCTCAGATTGCTTTCAGGACGACGGGGCTTGGCATCTATGCAACCTCTGAGACTTGTCTTTGACCAGACTGGGTATAAGCTACCATTTGTAGCCCTGCTATAAACCATAAACCCTTCATTCTTGATGCTGCTGTAGTCTAGATAAGGAAAGATCATATCTCTGTGTCGTTCTTGCAAAGAATGACATCAATACCTCATGGAATGTAAAGATAATTTGAACAAGACCAACATTTCAGAAAAGCCTCAGCAACTTCTGGTGTTTTCCAAACCTAGCTTGATCTAGTCTAGTCTTCCTGCATCTGACATTTTTCTTTGTTCTATCTTTTTTGTCTCCAGACTCAATATTAAAAAATATTGTTTAAAAAAATGAAATGGATGGCTGACATCGAAAGGAAAGACCCCAGGTGGTTTCTTGTAAAGGACTATAGAGCCCCATGGATTGTTTTGAAAGCTCTGCTGCTCTGGCCCTTTGGGGCACAAAATGGGAGTGGGGGGTGATACAAAACTGATTAGAATTTGGCAGGAGAAAAATATTCCCTGGCAAGTAGTCAGACACATTCTATTTATATAGACTTGGCAAAAAAGTCTTGTTTCTCCACTTTTGTTCAGATCACTGATTCATTTTATCATCATCATCGTCGTCGTCGTCGTCGTCGTCGTCGTCGTCGTCATTGTCGTTACTTCAGAGAGCTGAACTGGAAGGATGTGGCTTAAATAATAGTTTTAAGAACGTAACCAGACACTTCTCTAGGTCACTTCCAGTGAGAGGAGCCTATGTACTTGTTCTGTTGACAGTGTTTTGAGACATATGATGCTGAAGAAGAAACAAATCTAAAAATTATTAAGCATGATTGCTTGCCGATTAGATGTTAACTCATTCTAAATGGGGTGATCAGCTTCAAAGGAACTTTGCAGATGTGCAATGCCATTTCCTTGGTTCTATGCTCAGTATTGATTAAGGAAGATCAGGCTCAATGTCCATGCTATTGTAGCAGCCAGTGGGAATAAAAGGCCCCAGCTGACAGCTTAAGAAATGGGAGAGGGCCATTCTAGTGAACCCACTGGTGAACAAGTAATGTGTGCATAGGTTGCAAGGGTGGTGAAGGGTGCAGGAGATTCGGGAGTCCTGTGGTAAGTCCCAGCTCATAAAACCATGAGCATCAGCAGTCCTTTTTATAAAATTAATGAGGTGCCAGGGCTCACATCTGATAAATTATGAAATGCCTCCCTCTCTCTTCCGCTCTTCATACACTCCTCCCCTATTCTTTATTCCCATTAACTTGTGAGTGTGTTTCTGACCAAGGAATCAGTAGAAATGAGAATGTCAATTTATTTAAGGTCAATCCGGGGAGCATTATTGTTGGTGAGTTGAATGGGTGTGCATAGTACAAGTAATCGTCTAGAGCCTACTAACCAACATCAGTAGGAATTTTTCAGAGGCTTATCTTAATTCATTTCAGCAGATTTCTTTTTTTCTTTATTGATACATAGAGTCACAAACTCCTGACTTCTTTTCTTTCAATTTATACCAGTTTACTGAATATTAATTAGCTATTACTCTGCACCAGGTAGTAGTTGCTGCTAAAAGAGAAGCAAATAAAGCAAGGTGTGCTCTCAAGAAATATAGTCTAAGATGGAAGACATTGTCATGCCAAGTGCTACGTATAGTCCTAGAAGAATGTATCAGCACAGAAAAGAAAACAATGAGCTGCATAAGGCGATGGGGTTACTCAAGGGCAGCTTTTTAAATTCTTAAACTTGGAGCTCATTTTGAATAAGGGAATAAATGTTTTGGCATTTTGAGCAATGGGGAAGGTATGGCACCCCAGGAAGCAACCATCACATTTGCTAAAGCACGGAAGTGGTAAACCGAGCCGTGTGTCACAGAAACCCTGGGCAGTTCGGTGTCGGTGGAGCACAAAGCTGTGCTCCGGGGAGGAAGGACATGCAGCTCTTCAGAAAGCCAGCAGCCAGCAGGATCTCCTGCAAAGAGAGAGAAAACGACGGTGTTTGGAGAACTCCATAGCCAGCTGGCAGTGGGGACAGGGACTCAGTGCAGCTTCCGGTTCCAGACCTCGGATCACCAAAGACGAGCACCGAGATGAGTAAACAAGTTGTCAAGACTCTAGAACTTCTGCCACTTCCCCCTGCATGTTAATTCCTGCTTGCTTCCTCAGAACAGTCATCGTGCAACCTTTAAAAGAATCTGCGTCTCGGAGCTTTTTACTTCAAGAGAAATAAATGGAGCTGCTGGGGAGATCCTACCCAGGCTGAGCACAGACCTCCCTGGGGGTGCGTGGGTCCAGACAGCTGCAGAAAGACTCGGGCAGGCCCAGCTGGTGAGACCACATCAGAGGCAGAGAGTGAGTGCTGTATGTTTTGGTCTGCGAAAGGGCCCGAGGCTATGAGGCTGAAGGGTTACCGAGGAGGGCTATTTTCTCTCACATATAATTCAGGCCAAAGTGTGCCATTTTCAGTTGGAACAAGAAAACTTCTGTCCCCCGGGGAGAGCATGAGGCTGGATCCAATACTGCATCCCAAAGTCTTAAAGTATTAACAGGCATGTGGTCCTCTGATGTGGGAGATAAACAATACTGTCTTGGAAATCATATCTGAGAATGGTGTGGGACTATTTATTTTGATAGTCTGGAGAATCCACTATTTTGGAAGCAAAGTAAACATATACAACATTTTTGGGGGGAAGCAAAATGAATATCTCAGAAAATAAAAATTAGAATGTAACCCAAAAGCTTATCCTCAGAGTCATTTAATCCTGGTGATGAAATATGGTATAGAGGTGAGATCCAAATACTGCCCAAGAAATTGAATCCTCTCCAGCATCTTCATGAGTGGAGGCAGCAGAATAAGATGGGTGCATACGTATATAAAATGGGGAGTTGGGATGCGTTGTCTGCAATGTGTGGTAGCAATACTACCTGTCACGTGGGAATCTATTTACTGAAAGCATCTTCATCCTCAAATACCTGACATCCAGTAACTTCTTCATGATACCTGCCCAGCTGAAGAACGTGCAGTAGCTAACGGGTTCCCTGTGGGGGACTGGGAGGTGTGAGGTGTCGTGTCGGGTGTCTGTCAGGTAATGACCATGTTCTGGGGATAGTACAAGGGACTCGATGTAGAGATTCCTCTCTCCTCTTGACATCAGCATTGAGATAGATGTATGTGTATTTCTGGCCTCACAGAGGAGGAAACTGAGGTTTCATAACTTGTCCAAGTTCCCACTGCTACTAATTAGCAAAGAAAAGAATGAATGACTGGGTCTGTCTTGCAGCAAAAATCACATTCTTCTCAGTAAGTGGTGCCTGAACAACCGGCTACCCACATGCACTCAAGTTCGACTCCTGCTTCATGCCACACACAAAAATGAACTCCGAACAGATCGTAGACTTAAATGTAAGAGCTAAAAGTGTAAAAATCTAAGAAGAAAACATAAGGGCGATTCTTCATGACTTTGGGTTAGGCAATGGTTTCTCAGGTACGGCATTAAAAGTAAAAGTGACAAAAAATTCAATCAATTGGATAACATCAGAGTTAAAATTTTTTGTGCTGGAAAAGATATCCTTAAGTGAAAAGACGACTAGGACTCAATAATGAAAAGACAACTTATTGAAACAAATGAGCAAAGGATTTGAATAGACATTTCTCCACAAAAGTATAGAAATGACTCGTAAACACTTGCAAAGATGTTCAGCATTCCTAGTCATTAGGGAAATGCAAATCAGAATTACACCACTTCATGCACGTTAGAACGGCTAAAACCAAAAGAACAGGTCACAAGTATTGGTGAGAACCTGGAGAAATGGGAACGCTCATACAATCCTGGTGCCGTTACTTTGGGAAATAGTTGGGAAGTTTCTCAAAATGTGAAACACAGAGTTGTCGTGTGAACCAGCAGTTCCACTCTTAAGTATGAGGGCTGGCCAGAAAACGTCCGGCCGTCAATGCCTTGATTTTTCCGGACAGCCCTCAGATACCTGCAAGAACTGAGAGCATACATATCCTCACAAACTTGTACACAAATGGTTGTGGCATTATTCTTAGTAGTCAAGAAATGCAAACAACCCAAACATCCATTCGTTGATGATTGGCTAAGTAAAATGGGGTCTATCCACACAATGGGTGATTATTTGGGAATAAAAAGGAATGGAGCACGGATACATGCTACGACAAGGAAGAACCTTGAAAACATTATCCTAAGTAAAAGAACCAGTTATGAAAGACCATGTATTGTATGGTCCCATTTATCTGAAATGTTCAGAATAGGCAGAGCAGTAGACAGAAAGCAGATGAGTGGTTGCCTAGGCCTGGGGATTTGTGGGGGGATGGGGAGTGACTGCTAACAGGTATAGGGGTTCTATTCAGAGACTATAAATGTTTTAAAATTAGACTGTAGTTATTCATAGGGATGTACACACAGTGATTTTACTAAAAACTTTACATTTTAGACTTTAAGTGATTCATGTATGACAAGTGAGCTATACCTCAATAAAATGGTTTAAAAATATAGGTAAAGAAAGAACAAACAGAAACCCCAGTTGTTTTACTCCACAGCATTTAAACATGAGCATTAAGCATTTACACTGCTTCTGGAGCGGGCTCTGGGTTCATACGACCAAGCTCTGGTCACAGTTCCCCCCTCCACCACCTCTGACACCTGCAGCACCTCTCTCTCTGTAAGCCTCCGTTTTTTTGTCTATAAAGTGGAAATCACAGTGCTCATCCCATAGGATTTCAGTGCGCGTGACACGAGATGGCGTATGTAAAATGCCTAGCGGAGTGCTCGATACACTTTCTTCCATTTTGCAAAAAATGTCCAGGCTTTGTCGCTACGGCCATTTTCTAACATCTGCCACCCACGCTCCCTGCTGAACAGCCATCCTGGTGTGTGATGACTTTGTTTATTGTCCATGCTTTGTGTTGGCACATGTGTGACCCTCAGTGAAACGGCAGAATGTAGTGGGAAGAGCATGGACTTGTTCAAGGGAGAAATAGGTTCAAAATCTGATTATACTATGAGAGCCTGTTAGTTAACCCCTCAGGCTTCAGTTTTATTAATTGATAAATGGATCAACCGTGTCTTCCTGGAAAGGTTGTTACGAGGATTAAATGCTGTGATCTGTGATCATGTGGAGGACACCAAGCACGGTACTTGGCACTGAATGAACCCTCAGCCAGCATGAGCTCCCTTCGTTTCCCTTTCTGGCTTTCAGCCTCAATAAAATAAAATGATCTAATAAGAGAACAAAAATGTACTTGACATAAAAGAGAAAAAAATCACCTTGGCTGATGGTTTTCTCTGCCAAAAAGATCTTACCCAGAGCTTCCTAAATGACTCCAATTAAGAGGTATTTTTTAAAGACCAAACATATACACTGTTTTTTATTCCCTCTTTCTCCAGCGATCAGATTAGACAAAAAGAAATAGAACCCTAACCACACCTGCTCCCCAAATTGGCATTTATTAGCGTTATAAGGAGAGTTTGCAAGCAAGACCTGCATCAGAAATATGCACAGGGCTGTTGAAGAGTTACTTTCTGCAAGTGATGATGTCTTACTGCCAGTCTTTGAAAGAAATATCAAAAAGGTAATGTGAGTTGAAGCTTAAGATTTCTCAATATGTCCATTTGAGTTACAAAGGATTTTTATGCTCCATTTCAGACATTATTTAAACATTGTTATTCCTGCAAACATGCCACACAGAGATAAGGTTTTGCTCTGAACCACATCGAAATGCAGATTGGTCTAGAAAGTCAGTTTCAAAGTGCCTTCTTGGAGGTAACTGTTTATTAAGCCTCGGAGGAATTTCAGTTGCAAACCCTTAGTGCAAAGGGAGTGGGGGGAGCAGTAAGATGTGTAATATCCTCCTTAATCATGTGATTTGCACAACGCTGGTACAGTTATAATCTAAATAAAGTTTCTGGAGCCGTCCGGGCATTATACTGTAGCAGCTTCATTTAATCTAATGGTCCACATTTAGGTAATTTCCATGCATTTTAATCTATTTAATGATCACCTTTCTCAGGTGATTTATAGCAGCTGGATGTCTGAGGCTCTGGTACCCAGGAGCCGTGCACTGTCCAATAAGCTGGGAGAAAACACTCCTGGAAAATGCATGTTTTATGTAGATCTGCCCTCATTAAACACTACAGTAATACTTGCTGGGGATGTCTGTCACCCTCAAGACACTTAGTAATGGGCATTGTATAGGCACCCAAAGGACAGAATCGGTCTTAGGCTATTTTGCTAAATAATGTGGAATACGTTGAAATACTGGACCCTTCAGTGGAGCAGATGGACACTTACTTACAGATCGTTTCCCTAGATCAGAGTGCCCCAGAATGTTCTATGGAAGATGATCAAATATAGTAACTCCCTCGTGCTGTTGGAGATTTAGGGCTGACTCTATTAATACATACAAGGCTCTGAGAAGTCCTTACCATCCTATAGGACATACTTCAGGAAAGAGAACCTTAGTAGATACCCAGTATCAGTTTTCCTTTGGAAAAATAAAACAAATTTGGAGACAGACACATCTGGGCTTCTGTCTGGCACTTACAAGCTTTGCAGTCTCACAGCATGAGCTATTTCAGCACTCAGAGCTTGCTTTTTATCTTTTGGAAACCAAGGATAATACCAGGTACCTTGTAGAATTACCTCAAGGTTTAAGTGAGAAGATATATGCAAAATGATTAGAGAAGTACCTGGCACATAGTAGGTTTAAATCCATATGAGCTCCTTTCTGCTCCACTCTATTTAACGCAGTCTCTAAAAGGCTGCCAAATACAACCATAAATAAGATGGTTCCTGCTTGCAGTGTCTTAGAATTTTCCAAGTGAAAGTGTGGCCTCTGTTTCAGATTGTTCTCTGGACAGACATTTTGGGAAACCAAATACAGAGATATCACCTTAAATGTACACTTAATATATGCCATATGTGATGCATTGCTGTATCTCATTTAATCATCATAGTAATCCCAAGAAGAAGGCATTTCAGATGACAAAACTAAGCCTTCTAGTGTATGTAACTGTCTAAAATCACACAGCCGTGCTGGAGAAAGGGGAGATAAACCCAGTATATCTCATTAAAAAGAACTTATTCTTAACAACTGGGAGGTTATCACTTGTCACTAAATCTCCCCAGTATGGAATTGATGACCAGTCATAAAGGACTTGAAGAGAAAGAAGGGAAAAGAAGAATGTGAATGAGACTTGGGATAGTTGGGGCATGTGTGACAGCCAACGAGACCCTCGGGTGATTTTGTGTCACTATTTCACAGAATTCTACAAGATATTGTGAATTTGTCAGAGCCAAGCAAATGGCATGCCTCATTAGCCAATGTAAACTTCAAAGTGATTAATGTAGATTAAAATACTATTCCGTTGGCCAAGATTTTGTCCATCCAGTGTATACAGTTATCCGCCCCCCTTGTCTGTGGTTTTGCTGTGCACTATGTCTGTTACCTGCAGTCAATGCCGTTCTGAGGAGCGTGATGAAATCTCTCGTCATCCTGCTCTGTCCCACCCTGAACATGAATCATTCCCTTGTCCAGCATGTCCACCCTGCGTAGGCTCCCCACGCATTCGTCACTTAGTAGCCATTTTAGCTTCAGACTGTCACGGTATCACAGTTCTTGTATTCAAGCCACCCTTATGTTAGTTAATAGTGGCCCCCAAGTGCCAGGGTAGTGACGGTGGCAATTCTGATATGTCAAAGAGGAGCCATAAAGTGCTTCCTTAAGTGACAAGGTCTGCACACGTAGGAGAAAACATCGGTATACAGGATTCAGTACTATCTGCCATTTCACACATCTGCCAGGCATCCTAGAACATGTTCTCCACAGACAATGGGGACTACCATACAGAAAGTGGTAGCAATGCCCCCAGACTTCTGTGCCAGTGACCTGAAATGATTCTGTCATTTCTCTGGGATTCTGTGGACTATAATTTAGACCTCTGTGAAACTCTATCAGTAAATGTGAGAGGGTTATAAGAGCCTAATTAACTTCAAAAGATACTGAAGGTGATGAGGAAGAAGTAACTTCTTGGTTACATATGTTTGACATTGAGGGTAATTTTGAGTGAATAAAGAGAAACCTTTCAGGACATTGAGTTCAAATAATTTAAAACAGTGATAAAATACTTTGTGAAAATTTAGAGTAGTTTCATGTTCAGTGGGCAAGAAATCTGTATTTTTAAACATCTGTACTCAAAACTATAATGATTAGGTCATAATTTGGAAGGTTGTTTTACATAAATATACTTAGGGTCATCTTACTTATTAACATATCCTCATTCAACCTCTATCTAGTGTGTATTTACTAGAGTGGAATCGGAAGGAACAGAGGACGTGAAGTGATGACTGAGACCTGGACCTTCACTGCCTGGGGCTCACAGAGGGAGACACACCTCATTCCAACTCAGTGCATGAGCTCCAAGAGAAGACCAGTTGCGTTGGGAGCCTAGGGCTTTAGAGGAAGATAATTTGGATCACATGAGGGTTTCCGACAGGAGGTGATACGTTAAATGTTAAGGAAGGGTAAGATTTCAACTGGGAGATGGCAGGCAAAGGGACCCAAAACAAAGGGACCCCTGAGGACAAAGCCGGGAAGGGGCGAGGGAGTTTGATGTGCTCCTGGCAGAAGAGCCGGAAGAGCCAGGCCCTGTCCTCGCGGGCTACAGAGGCCCCTGTGTAGGACTTTAGATATTGTCCCCCTGGGGAACAGAAAGCCACAGAAGGATGTTAGCAGGACAGGAAGGAATGCATATTACCTAGGAGACCCCCTCAGCATCTCCCTGGGGAAGAATCTGTGGTCGGGTACACCATCTTGGGGGAAATAAAGACATCACAGGATAGTCAGAAAGGGCTCCTCGGGCATCCTGAGAAACGTGCAGGTGTCCCCACCGAAACCCTGCCCGATGGGAAGAATGACTCAGTCTCTCCATCCAGTAAGGGCCACAACCCTCCTATATAAATTGCAAAACATTCCAAATCCTTTAGTAAATTTTTGAATAATGTTGCATAAAATAGTATGGCTTAGGCAAACTTTGACTTCTACATATTTTACAAGGTATATTTTGTATAGTCAGAAGTTCAAGATTAAAAAAGGCATCAAAGACAATTTAAATGGATCTTTCAGCTGAGGCTTGAGTCACTTCTAGAAAATTCCTGTCACTGGTTGCTCAGCCTCTGATTACGTCTAGTGACAAGGAACTTATTATACGAGCACGCCCAAATAAAAGTACTAATTGGACCAATGGGGACACAGGAGGGACTGGGCTCGGGCAAGGGAAAGTGGGTGTCCAGCCCCAGATGTGGCTGGACGCACAAGTCTCATGTGGAAAGGGCAGGGCCAGCGTATCCGGTGGCTGAGTGACCACTGTGCTTGGCGCTCGGGAAACTTGCGGAGAGGAGACCTGTTTGTAGGCGGGACTTGTGTCCACAATGCAGGAATCACGCTCTGAGCAGACGATGGCATCACGTCACCAAGATTCAGATGCATACACTAGAATGCAAGGAAGGGGGCTACGTGTTAGGACGGGGGCTGGCAGAATCAAAATACCTGAGGTGCCAGGGCCGAGGTTCAGGGGCTGTGATTGCAGACTGATCTCAGGTCGAGTTTGCAATTACGGGACTGGGTAGGGGAAAGGCTGAGGAAGAGGACCGTGAAGTGTGAGAGAATCTCTGGAGCCGAGTTTTATGAAATGAGGTCAATAGAGTGAAGGAGGTATAGGGTTTAAAAGCGGCTGGTGAGCCTGGACCGAACTTGGATGGACCCGAGACAGAGAGGAGTATTTGGGACCAGGCAGAGCTTTATTCGCCTTTTAACATTTCGTCGGCAGCTGCTCACAAAATTTGGGGTTCTGGGTGTTGCTGCCCCTGCTGCGAGCAGGACAAACTCAGCCTTCACCTGGAGGGAACCTGCAGTGCACCTTGTCTGTCCACCCTTGGCTGGTATTTGACTGCACGCAGACTTGGTTTGACTTTAAAGTCCATGGATGAGTTCTTTCTGCGTGGAGGGCCCTCTCATTTTCCTTCTGCTGCTTTAGCTTCGAGCATGTTGAATGTGTTGGACAAAAGCAAGCTGTCTGATCGCATGAAGAAAGAGCATTTTGGCAGTAGGGGTGGGGTAGGCCTACATGTGCTGCAGGGAGGGTAGGGGGCAAAAGAACATCCCTGAACTGATCTTTTTAGGAAATTGCAGGATGAAAAACAAAGGACAGATATTCAAACTAGATTTCCTCTCTGAGAGAACATCCTGAGACATCGCTATTAGTCATAGATACATAATTTAAGGGTTCAAAAGAAATGTCAGAAAACAATTTTCATGCCAATTTTTCAAACTCAAAATGGAAGGATGAAAAATACAGGAGACACTGAGGTTGTGAATATGCATATTTTTCAAGCTTAATGCCCCAATGTAGCAATTATAAAACTCTGATAATTGGGCAGTTAGTTTGTCAAGATACCTGACTGGTTAAATCAGCTCTTCGGAGGAGGGTATAAGAACTTGGTTTTGAGCATAAGCTCATTAAATATGATTTTTAAAAGCATATTTAACACAGGAAAACCAGATTCTTCTCCAAAGAAAACCTCAGAAAAAAAACCAAGATTGAAGCAGATCAACTTACATTCTCTCTCCCTCCCTCCGTCTCTCCACACACACACACACTCTCTCTCTCTCTCTCTCCCATAACTGTTCTAACTTCATGTTAACTAGTTATTGAACACCATCCATGTTGAGACATAAAATAGTAGAATATTTGCAGATAGAAAGAAACCAGAAAGAGCGGTGAAGAGCCAACTCTCAGTCTCCACGTGAGTAGCGAGCGCGCACTTCCGACTCGACACCTCCCGCCCTTGACGCGCCTTCTCCCGCGGCAGCTCGCACCAGCTCGTTCCCGGGCTTGGTGCACAGTGCTGGTGCCCCCGTCTGCACAGATCGGAGACCCGGGTATCGTCCTTCATCCTGGTTTCTCTTCCCCCGTCGTGTGTGTGTGTGTGTGTGTGTGTGTGTGTGTGTGTGTGGTGTGTGGTTTTGCTATGTAAGTTCTTAGATGGAATTCTAAGTTACATCCTGTTCATTCATCAGGGAAGATTTCTTTTCTCCCCTTTCTTCAAATCAACGTGTATGCTCTGTGACTTACACGGTCCAGCTCCTGAAGGACCTTCCAGTCTATCTACTGCTCCCTCTCTGGACTTCTGCCACCAGGTCTAAGGTACCGTTGTTGCTCAGCCGGCCCGCTGCTGCAACCATCAGTTACCACATATCCTCATTCCCACTTGAGTCCATTTTCTCACACTGTAGCTGCCCCCTTGCTTAAAAACTATTAGTAGCTTCTCGTTGCCTGTAAAACAAAACAAAATCTTTGATGGACCTACAGAACCCTTCACGATAAGACCTGACTTACCTCTAGTCTAGACGTCCATGTGCCTCTCTTTTCTTCCTCCTGCATGCGTAGTTGTTCAACTTGCAAATACGTCTATTTGCCGTAGTCCTGCCTTGAAGGCCTCCCCACTAGTCTATCACATGGAACTCCTCTGTCCATTCCTTAAAGCTTAAAATGATTTTTATCATTTAGGATTCAAAATTATATCCTCAGGAAGTTTCTTTAGACCCCCATACTAAATCAAGCCCCTGTAATAAGCCTCCTTGATATGACTTTCTTTAAAAAAATTATTTATTTATTGTTAAAGTATGGTTGACAAACAACATTATATTAGTTTCAGGTGTACAACGTAGTGATTTAACATTCATACACCTTACAAAATGATCCCCACGATCAGCCATCTGTCTCCACGTAACGTTATCACGATGTTACTGCCTACAGTTCTTACGCCGTACGTTATACCCTCGGGACTTACTGTGTAACTGGAAGTTCGTACCTCCTAACCCTCTTCACCTTTTTCATCCATCCCCTCATCCCTCTGCCCCGGCAACCTTCGGTTTGTTCTGTTTCTGTTTTGGTTGGTTGGTTTGTTTTTTTGTTTTTAGATTTCACATGTGAGTGAAGTCATGTGCTATTTGCTTTCTCTCAGCATAATACCCTGTCTGTCCATCCATGTTGTCACACGTGGCAAGCTTTGGTTATTTGTATGGCCGAGTAATGTTCACTTGTTATGTGTACCACTTCTTTGTCCGGTCATCTATTGATGGACACTTAAGGGGGCTATTGTAAATAATGCTGCAATAAACATAGGGGTGCATGTTATCTTTTAAAATTAGTTGTTATTGTTGTTGTTGTTGTTTGCTTCAGATAAATACCCACTAGTGGAATTATTGGGTCATATGGTAGTTCTATTTTAAATTTGTAGAGAAACCTCCATACTGTTTTCCATAGTGGCTACACCCGTTTACAATCCCACCAACGGTGTATGAGGGTCCCCTTTTCTCCACATCCTCACCAACTTTGTTATTCATTATCTTTCCAATAATAGCCATTCTAGCAGGTGTGAGGTGATATCTCATTGTAGTTTTATTTTGCATTTCCTGGATTAATGATGTTGAGCATCTTTTCAGTGTCTTTTTGCTCCTTGCTATCACTTTTATGATTGCTGTTGAAATTAGTTGTGAAAACTATCTGCCCTACTGTAACTATAGTTCCATCAATGCAAATAAAGATGTGTCCTGTTAAGCAATGTGTCCTCATAGCCTAAAGCAGCATCTCTAACCATGTCCTCAAAAAGCACGTGTAAATGGGTCAATGAATTTCTTGGGTGACCTTTGATCTCTTGGAATCACACAGATTGTACTAATAAACCAGAGGGACCCAAAGTAAGTCTGAGGTCCTAAGCCTGGATCTCAAAAATCATCTTCCCAATGTAGAAGGAAAAGAAACAAGATTTTGGCTGATTATAAATGTAATTAAAATGAATTACTGCTCAGTGTAGCTGCTAAAGAAGTGATTTTGACTGTGGGCTTTGTAAAGAGAAGTACACTACCCAGAAGAAGAAACATGCACTTCTGTTCCACTCGGCAGCGTGCAGGCTGCTTCTAAAATATGTCAACCAGGCCTGGGACCTGGCACAGTGGAACAATCCAGAGGTGAGAGAAGACGATGCTGAGGGGGGCTGGAAACCATGGCAACCACGAGGTGTTGAAGTTGCTGTGGAGGTTCCTGGGAACTCTATTAAAAAATCTGAAGAACACTCCTGCTTATAATGAAAATGTCCTCTGTGGCCTAAAAAGAAGAGCTGAGAGCCCATGGGTGAGTTTTGGATGGAGCCACATGATGGCTCTACATGGAGAAGAGTTTTGACGAAATAATCCTGAACTGAAATATAGGTCCTGTCCCAAACTGAAAGAACGTTCTAGGAGTTGGCATTATCTGGAGGTGGATGGGCAGACCTCCAAAGTTGTAGGATTTCTGCCCCCTGACTTGGTCCAATACAGACCGGTTTGCTGGGGACTGGCCGTATGGTGGTGCTAGCTTCCTGTTTCACTGGCACTTCTGGGGAGAGTCACAGTGTGCCTGCGATTGAGCTAGACTCGTTCCCCAGTCTGGCTTGTCGGTGCCACACCGAGGCTCCATAACAGAGAGATATCCCTTTGTAGTCCTGTTTTGCAGGGGGTGAAAGTCGGGCACAGCAAAGTCAGGGACGTCTTCAAAATAGCAGTGATGGTAAGTGATCTTTTCCAGGTCCATTTTTTTAAAATTCCACAATCCTATGCCACTTTTTCAAAATGGCATATAAAGGTCCTGCGAGGGCTCATGTTCTCTAAATCTGCTGTACTGGGCTGGACACGGAACTGGCCAGCACACTCAGAAACCTAACCACAGGGACAGTCCCTTTCACAACTGAACAGAAAAACAAGGGTCTTCAAACTGGGTCACTTCTAATGACCGAATGTGGCTGAGGTTGCAGAGAATGAAGACAGAAAGTAATAGCCGCAGAATATTTGTGATGCGGGGCAGGACGTCTTTCTAATTTATTCGTGTTTCTAAGGGGTAAAAACACCAGACTTGGCAACTAGAGAGGGAATGACTCAGTCATTCAAGGGGAAACCTGGAAAATCACGATAAAAACTTCATTATGTTCATAATTAGGCTAAAAATGAGAGCATACAGCAGCTAAGGGAAAACATGAACTGCAGATATTGGATTTCCAGTAGATAAAGTTGAAGAGGAGTCAATATGTGAAGTAATATTATTGTAAGTGACGACAGGAAAGAAATGGATGGAGTTAATAATAATGCATCTGGAATATAGGGGAGCTTTGTAGTGATAAATATAAGTGAAGTAGAAGAAAATAAATGGATAAATAAAGCAAAGAATAAATGGTCAATAATGCAAGATACTAAAATCCTAAGCTGCCATCAAAGAGAATAAAAATATGAGAATGGATGTGTAAAAAATAAAAAGGCAAGAACAGAATGCAGATGGCAAAAATGGGGATAAGAAATTTCTTGAAACAATGTAAGAAATCTCTAACTAATTGGTGAGAGACACGTAGCTCATAAAACCCTTATGAAATTAGAGTGGCAGTAGGGGAGGTGCAAAGGCACCGAATGGACATTTGAAGCGACCTGAGACGTGCGCATGTCCAGCACGTCCTGTCCTCAGCAACCCTGGGCAGCTGCTGTAGACTCGAACGGCTTCTTTTAAGAAGTCAGTCCATTTCGTGTTGGTTCGTCCTTCTCTCCTGCTGCCTTCTATTTTTCCCAGCATCGTTGTCTTTGGAGAACCTGCTTTCTCACGATGGGCTCAAAGTAGGAGAGATTCAGTTTTGTCACTTTGGCCTCCAGGGTTGTTTCTGGGTGAATTTGCTCCAGGACCCACTTGTCCATCTTTCTAGGAGTCCTGGGTACCCACAGAGCTCTCCTTCAACACTGTATTTCAGATGAATCTGTTTGTTTTGTTTTTTCTCCTATCAGCCCTCTTCACTGTCCAACTTTTACACCTGCACATAGTAACTGGGAAGACGAAGATGGCCTTAGCCTGGGTCTGAAATGACACATCTTCGCTTGTGGTGATCTTTTCCTGGTTCTTCCATTGCTGCCCTTGGGAGTCTCAGCCCCCTCTTGATTGCTTGGCTGCAGCCTCCATTTAATTGATTGCCGAACCAAGATAAAATACAAATCTTCAACGATGTCCGTGTCTTCATTGCCTGTGTTAAAGTTGTGTATTTCTTCTGTGGTCATTATTTTTGTCTTCTTGATGTTCAAATCCAGTCTTGATTTGGCACTCTGAGATAGTGTAATAATATAGTAGAAAGATAAGGCAGGATTTATATTCTAGGAAGTTTTTTTTTCCTGCATGAATAAAGGCCAAACGATGTGAGAAGAACGGGGAAGCATATTTGAAAGAGCATAAATGGATTTGGGGAATCTTTCCATAAGGGTTGGTTAGACTCTTGGCATTATGATGTGGGGAAGATGTGCCCTTGGCCAACTTCTCTAACCTCTGTAACCTCAGTATTTCCTCTGTTGAGTGGGCATGTGAATACCCACTGGGGTGTACTGATGTGAGCATCAGAGATGAAAAATGTGTGTTATTGGCCAGCCAAGCAGCTCCCCACATGAAAGCTATTCTGATAGCAAAAATGGGTGGTAGAGTGAAAAGACTCATTACAAAAATGAACTGTGAGCAGAGGGAGGATGCTGCCCTTGACTGAGCCCTTGTAGTTGTTCTAGACACATAGACACATTCATTCTCTTACTCCTCACAATAATGTATGGTAGTAACATTAATGTCCCCAAATGTCAGAGAGCAAAGAAAGGTACAGAAAGCTTAAGAGAAATTTCTTAGGTCTCGCCACTAATAATTGGTAAAGCTGGAAATCAGACCCCAATCTTTGAACACAATAGTTCTTTTCTTTTCATCACACCAGCCAATTTAAATATGTGAGCCATTTTAATCTGTCCAGTTCAGAATCCTGAAAGCAATGACCTTGCCCTTACTGTTTGGACTCCTGTATTCTCTCTAATATTTGAAGAGCTTTGTTTTCATGCTTTTGTTTTTTCACCTACAATCCAAAAGACCCTTGATACATAAGCTGTCTTAGGAGTCCATGAAGTTGAAAAATTACCCTGGCTTCAGTTCCACCATCCCAGTAAATGTGCCAGGGAGCAGAATTCACGAGGAGAAGTTACAAAGTCTCCAAAAGCCATTGGCAGCAAAGGGAGGGAAGTAAAGAATGAGAAATAGAGCCCCGAGGGTGCTCTTATACTCCATCTTTCTATCAGTTCAGCCAGTAGATGTTTAATTTAGTTAGAAAACTTGAGCCCCAGATGGACGTGGGCAGCCCTTAGAAATGTATTCTTAGCGAGGGAGGCATGGGGCTGGCTTCCTGAGAGGTATTTCATGCCTCGCAAATCACCCCGAGTAGTTCATGTGCATTAACACGTCAGTAGACAGATCTGGAGCCGCGGCGTATACTTTACCTGGACCTGTGAGATGTTTTTGATCCGGAGCAGGGCAGAAGATTTATCTGTGGGC
Source organism: Lyroderma lyra (assembly GCA_004026885.1). Taxonomy (NCBI): domain Eukaryota; kingdom Metazoa; phylum Chordata; class Mammalia; order Chiroptera; family Megadermatidae; genus Lyroderma; species Lyroderma lyra. Next base: position 69,980 of record PVJL010005591.1, read on the forward strand.
ACGTTAGGCTGCGCTTGGATCAAAATGCTTTGGCTCCGCATTAGCACCGTCGGAGAGGGTAGCAGAAGAGCTGCGTTGTGGCAAGGCAGTAACTACGGCCGCCCCCGAAGAGAAACTTAGCTTCCCTTTTCTGGATCTCCTGCAGAGTGGGTTGGTGGGTGCAAGGACAAGATAATATTGCCCCTGAATGAATGAGTTTAAAAGGCACAAACAAGGGAGTCTGATGGCCTAATTTGGAGAGGTCCAGGCATCCGCCTCCTCGTAGATAATGAGATCGTGTTTGGAGTAGATAGACCACCAAGTTTGATAAAATGTATTTAGCAGAGATATCACTGCTATTTACAACTAAAGGAATATTGATGAAATATGCTAAAAAGAGAATGAATTCACAGCCCGGGACCTTTTTTTATAGTTGCAAAAGCACTTAGCATGTGACCGTCATCCTGCAGATAAGGGTAATAGGAGTTTATAGTCATTCAGAGCTCTGAGTTACATTTAGCTAAGGTTGAAAGAGTTTGGAAATTCAGCCTTGAGCTGCAGTTACTGGCAGAAGAATCAGTGCCTTGTATTTACTTTTCTACCTTCCTCAGTTCTAAAATTCTCAGAACGTGGCTCCAGTTTCCTGTTTCTCAAGAGGGGATGTGCCCCACAGCTAGTGCTGCAAGGACACTGGCTTGCCCACGACCCTAACCAGTGACTATGTCTTAATCTATGATGACACAGAGCAGTATTTCTTCTGCTCACAAAAAATCATGCAACCATGTAGAAGTTTAATTTTTTCTTCCTTTTGGCCCTTTGGCTTTTCTGCACACAGGCGTGTTTTGCCTCAGAGACCACATGTTAGTGGTGAATTCAGAGTTTATTGACATACACTTGCAAAACAAACAGATTACTCTCTACAATTGAACCCTCACTAACGTGGGTGTGCTTATGGAGACAGTGCGCGCCCAGCTCTGTGAACGCTGGTCTCCCTGGAATGTAGTCCCTTTGTAAGCTTTAGGAACTGGAGTACACAGTAACCAGTTCTTCCTCAAGACTGTAGAAGGTAGAGGAAAGAGCAGTGGTGGCCTAAAAAGGAGAGTGCAACAGAAAATGATGACGATGGCTTTTTTGGTCATATAAGCATCTCCTGGTGCTCAGGAAATGCTCTGTTTTTGTGTTACCACCTTCCTAAGGCTTTTTCACAGGTAGTTTCGTTTGAGTCGCACAACATTTCTGCAACCTTTATCTCCATTTTGCAGGTGAGCACACTGATTCTCAGTTTTTAATGACTTCTTAAGGTGGCAACGCCTTTAAATGGTGGAATTAGTATCTGCACATAGAATTGAGAGGCCACAAATAGAATGCTGAGGCTCAGGTGCCTCTAAGAGGTGGAGTTCTAGCTAGAGTCACAACCAGTCATTAGGGAATCTGCCCCTGCCTTCCAGGTACCTGATTTCCCCTCTCTCCCCTGGTGAGAACCCCAGACTTCTTTTATGGATGTGGGAAATAAAATGAGATGAATGAGCTGCAGACTAAATTGTTAGAAAACTATTAAAGAGAAATCTGTCTTAAGTTATCACCTAAGGGGCCGGTAAAAATTGGTCATCATAGAGGTGGATTTTTAAATAAAGGTTGAATAAAATTACCCTCAGATCCCTAGGGATGCTTCTACATAATCTTTTAAAACTGAGGGTTGCACAGTGAGGTGACCTTCCTGCCTCACTGTCTGTGAGCTTTATACCAAGTGCCCTGTGTTGAGCAGGGCTGGAAGAATCTACATTCCCTCTGCAGATAGTTGTGTCCCCATGTCTTCTGCTGCCTGACCCAGAGCAACCATACCAATCTTGGTATTCTTGGGCGAGGGGCAGTCAGTGTTTCCTTCAAAACTGGGGACTCATCTGAAGCTTCCAGCCTTACAAATCCAGTATCCTTTGGAGAGCCTTAGATGCCTGTATATCTAGTGATCTCTAACCCAATATATCACTCCATTGCTTAAAAAATCTGCAGTGCTTATCCTGGCTTCCATGGTGCCTTGTCCTCTCCTCAGTGTCACCGCCTGACTCTCTCTCTGTGTAATGTTCTAGTGCCCAGCACGACCACACACCCATGAATTACAATCACCTCACCCATCACCTCCTATATTAAGATGTTCTAAACCTAGTGCAACGGAGATAAGTTTTTGCTCCGCTACACCTGGACCTGCCCTGTGTCTATTTAACACACAAGTTTGTAATGCCTGTGACTGGGTCTGGGAGTCTGGGAGACTCTTGATGGTAGAGACTGTGGCTGAAGTATCACTTTCGCCCATGCTTAGAGGAGCGTTTTATCCACTGTAGGAAGAGACTGCTGTATTTCGCCATGTATAGTGCGCACTTTTCTGCCCATATTGGTGAGCGAAAAATAAGGATGTGCATTAATATTGGTAGTACTAATTTCATATGTGTAGAAAATTTTTAATTCTTTTATTTATACTTATGAGTTAAAAATGTAACTCTAGAAATCGATAATGATATCCATATGCAAAATAATATGCTGGAATATGATAACTGGGTTTTTTAATATAAAAAAATTTTATACGTAATTTGTACCTTGTATCTGTTCTTGTGTTTTGTGATGATTAGTTACTAACATTTTTTGTACCATAATATGTTAAAAAGCAAATGTTAAAGTTCCTTTATACTACAGAAACTAGTACCTAAATATAAACAAATAAAAATTTGAATTAAAACAGAAGATATTTTTCCCTGAAAGTTTGAACCAAAAACATGGGTGCTCATTATACACAGCAAAATACGGTAAATGGTTACTGAGTGAAGTAATGGAAATGAAAGGACGGGTGAGCGGGAGGCTTATTCTACAAAGGCAGGTGGAAGTCCTGCCTGTCCCCAAGGCACAGCGGTCATTCCCACTTCCCTGGCCTTTCCCCCCGCCCCCCATGTCTCTGACAGGTTAAAACCTTCCCGCCGGCCCATCAGGACCTCCTCGATTCCGTGCTCTCTATGAACACGTCTCCTCTAATAACGTCACCTTACAGCTGCTTAGTCAATGAGTCCGTGTTCGTGGGTTGTTTCGTGGGTGTGGGAACTGAGGGCAAAGAGAGTAAGTTTCAGGGAGATTGGAAAAATCTCTCTGGACTTCATTTTTCAGTCACCTTGAGCAAGGAAAGAGATAGAGCGTGGGGGACTGGGTGATGTCCAACAGGAGACGCAGACTGGTGAGCTTCCTCTCCCAGGGGTGGGATTGGGACTGGAGCGGGTGGGTCCCAGCTGGCGCTTCACCAAATGTGGGTGCCTCCTGGGGGGTGGGGGCGTGAGGAGACAATCCAGCCACTCCTTTCAGAGGGGCACTTATTCTCAAGTATGCCCCTCCTCAAACCAAGTGAGACATTTGAAATTTCCTGGAAACCCTCAGAGACAGCAAGATTCAGCCACAGAGATTGGCCCATCATCCCTGCCATTGTCTTGGAGGTAGTAGGCATTCCTCACCGCAGAGTTTTCAAGCTGGATGAAAACCACTTTCCAAAGCAGTCAGCCCAGGTATGCAGAGGTGCTAAGCCCCACTGCATCATTCTGTCGGCACCTGCCTAAGAAGAAAATTGCTTCTAGGCTTCGGGCAGGATAATTGTTTTTAGTCTTCGTACTACATTATATCAGGAGGGGACATTTGTCAAAAGCTCTTTATGACCGTGATTCCATTAAGCCTCCTTACACCCTATAATAGAGGAGACACCTTGCCTCCTTTACCGATGGGCAGCATGAGGTCTAGAGAAACTTGATGCTTCTATGGAGGAAGAAGAGCGGGGAGCTGGTGGTGACATCCTGGGACCTGATTCCTCGCTTACCCGGCAACCCAAGCTCAGCTGCTCTCTCGGCATCTTCTAAAAATCTCCACAATCAGCCAAAAGAGTTATGTTTTCTTATTACCTTAGCAGCTTCTTCTGAATAAATCTTTTTTTCCCCCCAGCACAAGGAATGAATTTAAAGGAACATATTAAATTTTTAAAAAATGGGCTTGCAAAGCAAGTTTCTACCTTGACCCTGATATCTCTCTCCGATTCCCTCCCGCACACCTACACCCTTATCAAATGTGACTCATCTTCTCAGGGAACAGGATGAGATTGGAGTCACGGCCAACAGCAGGAACGAGGCCCAGGCGTTATCACAGCACGAAGCACGCAGAAGATGGCTGCGAGGAATTTCGGGTGCCAGGCCACTCACTGCCGAGAGTCTTCCAAGAGTTCAGCAACTGGGGCGATGATCATTTTTAATACAGTTACATTGAGAAATCTGTTTTGGAGACTGAGTTTTAAAAATTGAAGTCACTGATGCTTTTGCATGTTTCTCCCATGAGAGGGAAGTGAAGCCATGTCATTAATATCATTGCTTCATGCCAGACCCTTCTCTTGGCTCCATGAGACTTTACACACAGGCCTATAGGACATCTGGCAATCAACTCCATGAGCAATTTTAAAATAAATACCTAAATGCACACACAGGACAGGCACATACTGCTTTTCTTGAAACAGGGAATGCATCTCTTACATGAACTCGAAGAAATGACAATGAATAGCTAAAAAATGTAGGTGTTTTGTGATATTCTCATTTGATTCAAAATCACACCCAATTCGAATGAAAAATAACTTATTTGAAAAAAATGTTTTATTTCCCCTGATGAGGATACACAGTCACTTGAGGAATTTTGGAACTAATGCAAAAAGTAAAGAAAATAAAATGCATACATAATCTCACCTCTCAAAAATAGCTATTCGGTAAATCCTTTCTGTCTTGACTTCATTTATCACTTTTTTCCCACTTATCAAGTATCATAGTATACATACAACTTTATATATTTCATTCCATTTCTTTTATGTCTCTCCGATGCCCATTCTCCCACGTTGATGAAAGTCTTCATAAACATTTTTAATAGCCATTCAATATTTTATGATATAGAAAACTATTCCCGTATGTTGTGAATTTAGGTTTTTCTGAAGGCATTTCTTAATGAAAGACGCACATAAGCAAAGTGAGTTTGAATTTAATTTGGAAGAGGAGTGTATGAAATCATAGATTTTTAAAGCTGAAACACATTTGGAAGCTCACGTGCCCGTCACCGTGAGATTCAGAGATCGGAAGGTCCCAACGCGGAGAAAGGAGACTTGGGTAGGGTTACACCACCACGGAGCGACGGAGGGAAGACGAACTGAAATCGTACCCACCTCCTTCCCGCTCCTCGTCCTTCCTGTGGGAGCACCTTCCTTTCAGGGGGTGGTGCCCTGATCCACCCTCTGAGAAGGATTACTTCTGAAGCTAGCACCTGGGGCCCTGCAGGAACTGAGGATGGGACCACAGGGTGAGCCAGGACAGGGCGCCTGTTGTTTTTTCAGGTTTAAACGGGTCTCCCGGCAAATTAGAGCGACGCTCTGAGAACACCTGCAAAAATGAGCTTCTAAAGTTCCAGCTGCTGCCATCAGAAAGTGTACCAATGGCACTGTGTTCTGAGACTCCCCAAATCCCATGTGCTCCACATCTCCCCGTGGTGACGTTCGAGTAAAAAGCACACCTAACGATCCTATCACCTTTGTCAAGTGTGCAGGGGGTGTCTGTGGCCCCCTCAAAGTGCAGAGAAGCAGGTGGAAGGAAAGTGGTGTGTCCTGCTGATGCTATGGAGTCAGGAAGAGATGGGGCGAGTAGAACTGGGGAGCACCCACCCACCCTACTCAACATCTGGGACAGGTAGACGCAACACGGCAGCTGTAATTTTGTACACTTTATTAAAATTAATTGCTGAACAGCCAAGAAAGACAGAATGGGCAGAGTGAGAGAAAGAGAGAGGGGCAGGCAAGAAAGAAAAAAGAAGGGAGGAGACATGGGGGTGGGGAATGAGAGGAAGAGGACCCAGCATCTTTAAATGCTGAAAATGCCAATAAGTACTCCAGGTATACAAGGGCCGCCCGGAAAGCACCCAGCCACGTACTGTAAAACAGAGCCGGTGCTGGCTGCGTTGTTTTCTGGACGGCCCTCGTGCGTGCGTAAGAATGCCAGCTGCCACGGCCCTACTGAGGGGGCATTTCCGAGGGCCGGCCCCCGCCCCACCCCCCCCTCAGCCCCATTCTTTTTGATTCTACAGGAGGAAGACTGAATGCAGGTGTGGGGGCAGTTCAGCTTTCCCAGAGAGATGGGATTCTGTCCCCTGTTGTGGAGAAAAGGGAGAGGGTACTGCTTCTTCCTGAAGCCAGAGATGAGATAGGGTAGTGCCAGGACCACCCCCCACAAAGACTGGGAAGACCCTCGCAGAAGTGTTCACACTGAGGTTTCAGCAGACTCGCTGGCCTGCCCTGCAGTGACCAGAGCAGGAAGCTGGGTACAGGAGGCGGGCGGTGTGCTGATACTTCCTTCCGGTGGCTGGGTATGGCTGGGACACACCTCTACGCTTCTGCCCCACCGAACTTCCTCTTAAGTCCATTCTCCCTGAAAGTTTGGGCAGGGGCATGCCTCAGGTTGTAGGTAGCCTCAGGTTGGGTTGAAGGAGGTAACTGAGATGGAAGGGTGGCCAGGCTCTGGGGGAATGCAGCAAAATACATGTTTCCTCATCTGTAAAATGAGAATAATATTCTACCTTTCTCTGAAAGTCATTTAAGTATTAAATCCAGTGAAATAAAATATTTAGTATACTATTCGGTATTATGAATAGTAGATGTATGAGCCTTCTAAAGAGCTTTGCTATAAGGAATTGGATCACACGGTTATGGGGGAGGGCAGGTCCTGAGATTGCGGGGTGAGGCGGCAAGCTGGAGCCCCAGGACAACCAGGTGTTGAGTTCCATGCCCAGTCCGAAGGCCTGAGACCCCGGGGAACCAGTGGTGTGGTTTCCACCCGGAGGCTGGCAGGAAGAGTCGGTGTTTCAGTTCTGGCCCCAAGGTAGGCAAAAAGCTGACATCCCAGACCAAAGGCGGTCAGACAGGAAAATTTTTACTCAGGAGTGAGTTGGACTTTGGTTCTATTCAGCCCTTCAACTGATTGGATGGGACCCACCTACATTAGGGAAAGCAGCCCACCTTTACTCGGTCTACTGATTTGAGTGTTAAGCTCAGTGACAGTCGTTCTCACAGACACACCGGAGTAGCATTTGACCCAACATCCGAGCACCCTGCGGCCTACATAAGTTGATATGTGAAATTAATTAACCATGACAACGTAGTACCAGGCATATAATAAAAATTCTAAAATGGTGAATGTGATTATTCTGATTACTTTTAATAGTTCAGATCATATTTTCTATTATTTTTTATTGTTAAATTTATTGGGGTGACATTGGTTAGTAAAATGACATAGGTTCCAGGTGCACAATTCCACAGTGCATCGTCTATGTGTTGTGTTATGTTCTCTTTCCATCACCACATATTTGTGTCCTTGTCCCTTATCCCCCACCCACTCCTCCTTTACCTTCAGGTAACCACTAAATTATTAACTATGTCCGTGAGTTTTTGTTTCTTTGTTGCTTTCAGTTTTGTATTCCGCATATGAGTGAAGTCATGCAGTTCCTTGTTTTTTCTGTCTGGCTTATTTCACTTAGCATGATGATCTCCAGGTCCATCCATTTGGTCACAAATGGCAATATTTCATCTTTTCTTACAGCTGCGTAATAGTCCATTGTGTATATGTACCACAGCTTCTTTATCCAGTCATCTGTCACAGGGCATTTTGGTTGTTTCCATTGGATCATATTACTTTTGCTTCATACTTCCTTTAATGAAAATGCAAACAATTAATAAACAAAAACTCTATGATGAGGAGAGGCATGGTTTTAATAATACCTTAATTGCAACCTAAAGTCTGGCTACATAGAATTTTTGCAGTTTGCAACCTTGAAAGATTAAGCATTTTATTTACTAAAATATCATACATGAAAGGTTTGTAGAACTCTTATAATAAGATATATCCATGAGTCCCCTGTAAAATGTACATTTAAAGGTTTTAGTTAACCTCTATGCATCTCTGTTTATACATGACTGTACATCTGGGTTGCTACAGATACTCATACACATGTAATCCTAAAAACTTTTGATAAGTTTGGAATAATTTAACCAACTTTATACATTTAATTAAGCTTTCCTCCACAGGGTGTGTTGGAAGAGACAGCGGTTTATACAAAGACCATAATCTATTTAAAAAAATGTATTTTTCAGAAAGGAAATCGGGTCCATAGGGCAACTGGGACATTTTGCTTGTCAGCAAAATAAATTTATTCTGAATTTATGAATTGATAATAAGCCACCTTCTCCTAATGATTAATGGTAATTAACCTTTTAAAGCCCCATCACTTACCTAGCCATGTCTGGCTGACAACCCTTGGAGGCAGGGTAGAATGCTGATGGTGCAGAAGGCCTTCCTCTAGACTCCCAGGGTCTTGTAGGGTAGAAAACACCATTTCAGTGTGAAGGTGTCACAACTGTGAAGCAATTGCAGAGAATTTCAAACCAAGAAAATATGCATGCAATGGGCCATCATAGTGAGACATTTTCAGCCTGGAAGGGCCGTTGGAAGCCAGAGTCAGACAGCTCCACTGCTGAAGGCCACGTGACTTTGGTTAAGTCCTTCCACGTCTGTGAACCCAATTTCCTCCATCTGTAAAATGGATGACCAGTGATTATATTAACATTTTAAATGACAGGTCCCATGGAGTAGCATAGGACAAAAGGCAAGCCCCCTTGTCAAGCAACCCATCTCACATTAACGCTGTCTATTAAGAAGTGAGCATTTCTCACGCATCCTGACACAATGTCTGCGTCTTTGCGCGTTCCAGGCCCCACCACCACCAACGCTGGCAACATGAGCAGGTCAGGTAGCTGAGAAGTAGATTCTGGTCGGGCTTTAGCATTCAGGAGGTTTATCAAGAGGCGCCCTTCGAACCAAGACCTGCAGAGGCGGGAAGGAAGCAGGGTCCAGCAAGGAGAAAAAAAATTGGAGTACAGTGACTGACTTGGCTGACCCCAGGTTGAGCCCTGGCACTAGAACAGCCCCATCAGAGTTATGTGAATGAGGATCAGTGTGGCCAAGTCTTTATATCCCTGCAGTGTCACTGGGTATGGGCTGCCCCAGAAAGGGTCATGACCTTGACCAAGGTGATGTTCTGTATCTGAAAGAATCCCTGGGGAGTTCCCTGGTGGTGTAGTGGCTTAAGGCTTCGGCACTGTCAACGCTGAGGCCTGGGTTCGATTCCCAGCCAGGGAATCACCCACATACAAAATAAAAATAAAAGAATCCCTGAAGGGGCTGAGAGCTGAAGGTCATTTGTAGGCGGTACTCTAAGCCACTGTGGCCACCAGTCCTTCATTGAAGGGGACGGTGGGCAGCTGATCACAGTGTCTTCCACACCAACCTTTATTGAGCATTTACTATATTCCAGATGGACTCTTCTGGGGCTGACATCCCTGACATCCACTTAATCACATTAACTCTCATCACAACACTATCAGATATTTCTTAGTGTGTGCATTTATCACATGATGAAATTGAGGCTCAAGGTCTCAGAACCAGTGAATTGTGCAATGAGAATTCAAATCAAGTCTTTAGCTCTTTAATGTTAATTTGCATGAGTTCAAGAGTTTGTGGTAAACTGAGAGCTCACTCTAACCACCAATTCTTTCCAGTACTTCTCTGATTTTTACTTGGGGATTGGTTCTGTTTTCCCCCTTTCAAATTCCATTTCTCTGTAGGATTAATTCCAGACCATGACCCTGTCCTTTCCAAGCTAGCTAGAAGTAATTTTTATCTCATCTTTGTTCTCTGCTCTTTGAACCTGCAGAAGTTACTCGTCTTTCCTGAGCATTTGTTTCCCTCATCTGTAATATCAGAATGATAGTAGCCCCAAATCTGGCGGTTACGTTCATGCACTTGCCGCCGTGCGTGTATGTTGACGGCACTGTACAAACACCTCGCTAAGGCGTGGTAGCCTTTGCCAAGCTTGTGCACGGTGTCTGCGCAGCGCTGCCAACGTAAGCGCGTGGTAGCGAGTTCGTGAACTTCACTGTCAGATTTGGGGGATAGCTACAGCTCTGGTGGCCATTCCAGAAGAAGAGCCATTCCAAAACTGCTTTGAAGGGCGAACTAGGCACTGGTGTTGGCGCACAGCTTCCCAAGGGGAGGACTTCGAGGGTGACCGTAGTGATATCAGCAGTGAGGTATGGAGCACTTTTTCTAGGACGAGTTCGTGAAACTAATTGTCTGACCTCGTGTGTGTGTGTGTGTGTGTGTGTAATGTGTGCTCTAGTTGGGCCGTGTAGGCTATTTTTACATTTAAAAAAGAAGTAAAGAGTCATTATTTGTGCCGGACCCTGTATTATATGGAAAATTCCAGAAATAAATAATTGATAAATTTTAATGGTGCACCATTCTGAGTAGCATGATGAAGTCTTGCTCCAGCCTACCCAGGTTATCAGGTTGAGTGCTGTGTTCAAGGAACCCTCATCTTACTTAGCAGTGGGCCCAAAGCGCAAGGTGGTGATGCTGGCCATTCGGATATGCCAGAGATAAGCTACTTTTAAGTGAAAAGGCGGAAGTCCTCGGTGTAATAATAGTATGCCGAGGTTGCTAAGATCGACGATAACGAATCTTCTATTTGTGAAATTGCCTAATTTATAACTTACTCTTTGTCGTTGGTACGTATGTATAGAAAGGAGGCACACAGTGTCTATAGGGTGCAGCACTATCGGTGGTTTCAGGTGTCCACTGGGGGTCTTGGAATGCATCCCCTGCAGATAAGGGTGGGCTGTGTTGGCTGCTGTGTTATTATTTGCTTATTCCTCAGATAAAATATATGTCAGTAATATCATCATTTTTTCACGTGTCTGTTGATTTTCTTGTTTAGAAGCATCTTTATATAAAGATAAAGATAGTGTGATATTTACTTTAATATACTTAGGACTTAGCATTATGCCTCATAGCAGAAGGTAGCCAATCAAAGATTATTAACATGAATTACATTTCAGCAAAAAATAACCAAGTTTTGACCGTTATAAATCACTAATATCTTTCTCAATTCACTTGTCTCCATGCATCACCCTGGTCCGAGTCCCCATCATTTCTTCCTTGTGATTGGAAGTCGGACGGATCTGGGATGGAAGTCTGACTGACATCGTTACTTCCCTAGTTGAAGACTCTATTTACACGCCGGTGAAGTGGGAGCAGATAGAGGGTCTGCTTCATGGGGTTGGGAAGAGAATGAAATGAGATAAGTAACGAGAGTGCTCCAGGACGTGGTGGGCGTATAGCAAACGTTCAGTCAATGCTGGCTCAGGACCAATGACGACGACTACGAGGGCCACCACACTCATTCTTCTTGTTAAATTTATTCTGTGCTTCCTGGCCTTGTGTGGAGATACAACACCAGATTGGAATTGCACTGGCACAGCAGAAAGAGCGTGCACATTGGCATCTGGTTGCCTCAAATACTATCTCTTAACCTTTGAACACGTTAATTAATCTTCCTTAGTCTTGCTTTTTTTCCTTTGCAAATGACAAGCATCATGATCTATGCACCGTAGAGGTTTTAGGGTTAGAAAGTAATGCATCTGAAGCGTTTCCTCTAGCTGCTGAGACCTAGTTGGTACAAAGGGAGTGTTAGCTTTGTGACTCGTGCTGTGAGCATGCATGTGCAATGACACACGGTGAAAACTGCAGAGTTTCTGAGACAGCAGGGCACACAGTGGGCCCTCCACGCCCATTGAGGCCTCTCCATTCTACATGGGGTGCTATGCTGGACGGGACAGGGGACGGCCCGGCCCCCCACGCTGCACGGTGCTCAGGAGAATGCTGAACGGCGGGGAAGTGCCCTGACAGAAGCTGTTGTGACGAGACATCCCGTTAGCTCTGGCTGCTCCCGGGTCAGGCGGCCTGTGCACAGCAAGAACGCTAATGGACTGGGGGCTCGTGCCTCTCTGTCTGCTGGGCTCTGGGTCTTTAATGAAGCAAGCAGCCCCCAAGCACAGGCAGTGTTTTTGGGGGGGGGGGCGGGGTGTGTGCGCCTGTCTCTTTAATGACAAATGATTTTTGTTCTAAAAAGAAAGTGGAGAAAAACTACAGGACATGAAGTCTACCCTTGCACAGGCCACAGAGGAATTAAAAACACGCACACTTTGTCCCGGGGGCCATGACACCCTCACTAGCTTTACCAAAGACTAGTGTCAGCTGCTTGGCTTCTTAATGATGAATAATTCAGCTACATCAAAGTGGCCCTCACAAAGTATGTTTTCCCTGTGGCCTCAAGGACAATGAAACAATGGCAGAAAGGCCATAGTGGGAATTCTTTTCCCGTTATCTCTATTATCTGCCCTCCCTACTCTGTAATAGTCATGCTCTGGGCTTGATTGAAATCAACTGCAATATTATTTTACCAAAAAAAATTTATTTAATCTTTTGAATTGGTTCTTATCCCACATGATGGCAAACGCCTAATCAGCCTTCCAAGCCCAGTGCAAGAGCCACCATGCTTTGCCTCAGCTCTGCCACCCACCTTCCCAGCAGGGTCAGCCTAACCTTTCCCCTGGTAGTAACCACGCGCTCTTTACCACGGTCATTGCTGTGGCCTTGTCCCCTTCAATCTCCGGCTCCGACTCAGAGCGCCTTACGTTCAGATTGCCCGTCTTACGCGTGCGAGCACCCCCAGCACTCAGCACAGCACCCGCGAAGCAGCAGGCGCTCAGTACACACATGCTCATGGAATGGAAATGACTTGCGTTCTCGACGTACAAGAGGCACGTACCTACAGCGAAGAGCTGGAATGCTAAGGCACCTCGGTCTATTCAACCCAGAAGTAGGTGACAAGAGTACTTCTAGAACCTCAGGAGCACCACTGAGCACTGTTTTCACCACTTAGCACTTACTGAGAATGCAAGTCAAAGCCGTAGGCATGCAGGGCTGGGGGATCTGCTTGGAAGTCTGATAAGCACTGTTTAGGACGGCAGGCATTTCCAAGAGAGACCTTTGTCAGAACTGAGATTAAATTAAAACGGCAGAAGCACAGTCCAGGTGATTTTTATAGTCTGTCTTAAAACACAAACTCCTTAAACGCCTTTTCTCTCTGATCGTCACGAGTGACACTTTATTACAGACATGCGCACGCCACAATGCAGATGTTACCCACTTTTCTTACTTCTCCACTGGCTGCTGCTTCAACAAAATACCACTTGGGAGTTGGGGAGAACATACTTCTGCTGTGGAGTAAATGCTTGTTATCGAAGGGAAGTAGATGCATTTGAAGCTGAACTGTTTCCTCACTGAATATATTATAATGCTTATTATGTGCCAGGAATTGGGCTGCCAACACAGGGGACGTTTGGATTATGAGACGTAGATCTCACACTCACAGACCTCGCGGTCCAGCAAAGGAGAGAGATGCAAGGAAACAGTTTCAAAATACATTTTGTTCTGCTGAATGTACCAACGAAGTTATGGTTTTGCAGAAGGTGTGCTGACTGATTCTCCGGAAAGTTAGAGACAGTTTCAGAGAGGAGACGATTTGTAATCTGCTCCTTCTAGGGTGAGTGAGGATGTTTCCCAGTGGAAAGAAGGCAGCTGGGGCTCACCAGAGCTCAGGGAGAGCTGGGGCTGGGGCATGTGCTGATGGGGCTGGGGTACCGAATTCACAGCTGGGGCAAGGCAGGCGAGGCTGGAGAAACCAGAAGGTACCTACTGCGGTGCGTCCTGAGTTGCAGGCTGGTGAGCATAGTGTTTTCATTTTGAGATGAGCCTACGGCCTCCTGGGTGATAGAATGGGGGAGCCGAGGGGGGCACCAATTACTCATTTCTTTGCAGTGAATGATGATGACAGTGGTACCAAGGCCATGGAATAGGCTCAAGAAAGCTAGGTCAGGGTACTGCAGGTTACTGAGATCTGACACTAAGTCAAATGTGTAAAAAGACTGGACACGGTGGTGAGGGGGAGAAAGAGGAGAGAATGACGGACGTGTGGGGCGGTTACATGGAGTTTTTCATGAAATTAGGTACGTAATTTCCAGAAAGCTGGGAACATAGCTCTCTGGATACATATTCATTTAAAATGATACATTGAAACCAAAGGTATCAGGACAATTGCAAACTGAGACAGAGTAAGTTTTGGCTGCTGGATCGGGGGAGGGGAGACAGCCTGGACCGTAGGGGCTGGAAGGAAAGCCTAGTCTACCTTTGACTGTTACACTATGTCCTGCCCAATGTTGATAGGACAGGTGCAATGTAACTTCCTAAACAAGCCTTGAATGATGAGGCAGGTGAACCTCTGCATCTTAGTAAACGTGTGTATAAGTCTGCCACTGGTTGAATCTAATGAATAAAGAATTTTAATTTCTTATCAGGCAACTAAAATTGTTTTGCCTCCAATTCTGAAATTTAAGTTGCTGACTATTTATTAATTTGTTAACGAATATTTATTGAGCACCTTCTATGTGTTAGGCATTGTCTGTGGCCTTATGGATGAGAGAGAGAGAGAGAGATCCCTCTTCCTCAGTCTACTTGGGAATGATAGATATTAATTAAATAATCACAAAATTAAATAACTAAGTTGAGATTAAGTCTCAAATGGGGTGGAACAAATTTCTATGCGTGCATATAGCCAGTAGAATTGACCTAGACTAAGGGGTGGGATAGGCTTCCCCAAGAAAGTAAGTCTGAGCTGTGTAATCCGAAGGGTGGGGTCGTACATGAGAGTTCTCCATGGAGGGAGCAGCTGTGCAAAGGTCCTGCAGTCAGAGGTCCTGAAAGATTTCCACTTTGACTGGGAGTACAGAACATGGGTGGGAGGGAAGGGGGCAGCTTCTTTTGACAAGAGGCTGAAAGTCGAGAAAGGGACCATGTAAATGCCTTGCTAAGATTTTGGGTTCTTTTATTATTATTTTAAGAGCAGTCAGTTTCCCTATAGAAGGACCATGATTTTGTTGCTTCGATATACATAACTGCTTTCATTTCCTTACCCCTTCACAGTCATACTTTTTAATTAGAACTATGTATCTGGGTCTGAGAAGGAAGCTGGGATGGAGAAATAAATTAGACATATTTGCAACTCCTGAGAAACCTCCAGTTTACAAAAGAGGCAAGTGATCAAATAATTAGGAAATAATACAGACAGTGCTAGGAAAAAGAAAAGCCAGGAGAGACTAATAAGGGTGTGTTCTCCACCAAACCTCGGGGGCGGCAAGGACAGAGTCCCAGGTGGGTAACATCTAAGCCCAAAGGAAAAGTAGAATTTTTGTAAAATATTTAGAATAACAGCGAATATATACTAAGTGCTTACTCAGTACCAGGTTCTAGGATAAGTGCTTTCATCTATATATAAAATAATAAAAGCCATATGAGGTATGTTCTATTATTACATCCTATTATACATGCAGGAACTGAGGATCAGAAAGGTTAAGCAATTTTTTCAGGATCACACAGCCAGGACAGGGGAGAGCTGAGATGTGAACAGCAGTGCTATGTGCTTCAAGTAGGAGCTGGAGGACAGGCAGCTGACGTCATCCATTTGAGATCAAAATATTAAAACAGGAGATGTGTTGATTTAGAATGAGTACAGCCTCTATGTGCAATTTTTGAGGGCCGGTAAGTGCAACACCTTTGTCCAAATCGGTGGGTAAGAGCCTAAGCCCAAGTAACAGCAATCGCCACCCCTTAAGTAGCGGGACCTTTTGTGCAGCCGGCACATCAGAAACGAGTAACGCGTGTGCATCAGAGAACACATCAGTACTTAGACAGCCCAAAAGGACATGTTTTTATATCATTTGACTTTTCTTCTCTCCCTCTGTAATTACTTCATTTCAGCTAAATCACACTCTGTTATGATTTAACAACTGGAACAGTCACTTCAGCACTGATATTTTGCAAGCACCTTTGCAGCCTTTCTGCCAGCTACCCAGGCTCAAAGGGGAGGACATTAAGTGATCACTTAGGGGCCCCGATAAACCACACAGATGTGCCCAATGGTCAGTTTTGCTGCTTGAATCCTGCCCTGGCTAATAGCTTCCCACATCCTGTCAGGAGACCGTGAGGCAGCATAACCATGGGGGTAAGCGGGAAGAGGCTGCATGCCGCTCTCAGAGCAAAGGGACATTGGCATTTGGTTGAGCGAGGGCCGGGATATTCTGACTACAGTTGCAACTTTGTCGAATCCTTTAAAATTCACACCTCCCTTCTTTATCCCATTCTAAAACATTGTTAAGTTTGTTTCTTTACCCAGTCACCTCCAAATAAAGACACTATGTGCAACCTGAAGCTACAAGACGAAATGCAGAACTCTAATCGCTCCCATGCTTCCTGCAGATTTGAAATTCCTGACTGTTTGATTCCCATGCATTTTTTGTTAACTCCACACATGTGTAAATAATTAAATGTCTCTAGTGGTCAGATGACCATTTTCTCTGTAAAATGCCTATATACTAGGAGCAGGCAGAGCCCTAAGGTCAATCAGTGAATTGTACTTGAATTACAGATGTCCAGTCAAGGAAGGGAGTGTGAGGACTGCCTTCCCTGCCCTGTCCTTTGATAAATAGAGGGTCCCGGGCCCAGGGTAGGGAAGTAGGCTGCCTACACTTGCAGGATGAGAGCTTCGGCTTCCTGATCTCAAACCTCTGTGGTTTCAAAATCAGGACTATGCTGTGCTAACCTGAAATAGCTTTGCATTTCACACTAAGTTATCTGTCCCCTTACTTCCGAATCAAAGGCATAATCAGACATCATTTGCAAGGCACTCATCTTAAGAAGAGGGAAATGAAATTTCTCCAATACTCTTATATTTTAATTTGCAGGGTACCACTGATTCGAGAAGTGGAAACCTCTTAAGGAGAAGGTCACCAAAATGCATGCTGACATCAACTGTACCGCTCAGACTCACTGCTCATCTAGAGCAGTGGTCAGCAAACCTGTTTCTGTACAGGTCCAGACAATAAATGCCTTTGCCTTTGTGCGTCATCCATAGCAACTCTGCTCTTATAGCAAGGAAGCAGCCATAGGCAACACATAAAGGCATGGATATGGCTATGTATGTGCCAGTAACACTTTATTTATGGACACTGACATTTCAATTTTATATACTTTTCACATGACACAAAACCTTATTATTTTGTGTTTTAAAAACAGCTGAAAAATGTACAAACCAGCCTTAGCTCACAGCAATACAAAAACAGACAGCAGGCTAGATTTGCTTCTCACGCCACAGTGCTGATCCCCCGTGCAGACTAAGATACTTGTAGCTGGTTTTCAATATGGCTTGTACGACTAGGGATATACATTTGGCCGTGGAAGAATTATTTTTAATACATGTCTTGTTTTTTATTTTGTTCCATGAAAATATATCTAGCTATTTCCCTACAGAGAAGTCTTCAAAATTTTTAAAGGCATAGAGTAAATCTATTCTTTCCCTCCTAGATTATAATCTTCTCCAACAGGGAACTATGTTTTATTTGTCTTGAAATCGTTAAGATGTAGACAACCCCCAAGCTCACATAATCACACCTGGTAACGGTGTCAGTGCCCTGTTTAGGGTCCCTCAAAGGTGCCCTCTCACCGTAGACTTGGTGATTCCAGGTTTAATTTCAAGGCTTTTTGACCTGTTCATTCACGCATTCATTCACTGAATCAACATCTGGTGAGCGTCTCCAAGGCGGCAGTGGAGGCACGCTCTGACTTACCGTGGGTGAGCTGCGTTTCTGACGTCATTTCGTGGTGCGCCCCCACACACAGTCCCTCATGTCTTCAGCCCTTACACACTAACTGTTAAGAACGTGCCAGTCGATGCTCCAGCTCCTGAGAATAAGCAGCAGCCAAGGGAGTTAAAGTTCCTGCCCTCATGGAGCTCGGAGCCCAGGGAGCGTGCCGTTAGCAATAACCACCAACAGCGAACGCCGTGCGAGCGTGACCCAAGTCGGGAACGAAAAGGGCAGAGCCCTGTGGGAGGGGTCGCCTGACGCACCCTGGGCCCCCACGCTGACCCCTCCCTGTAACCTAGTGCCTGCTCCTCAAACTCGGGGTAGCTCCAGCCATCCACACTTCCAGGTGCTCGCTGACGCGCCCCCCACCCCCGAGCTGAGTCCGGCGTCCCCGCTCTCCGCCCCCGCAGCGTGCCGCCCCACGGTGACTGCTGTCCTCGCGTCTGTCTTTTAGCCGATGTTGAGCCTGTTGAGGACCGACGTGTCAGCACTGTCAGCCACCGTTCCAGCTGCCCAGTACGGTGTCGCCCCCAGCACATGAGTGATACTGAGCAAATCCATGAATCAGCGCATTTAAAAAGCACGCGTCGTGGCAGCAGGCCGGGCTCGTGGGGATGTCCTCGTTGCTCCCGCAGAGTCGGCCCGTCCCCACACTGGCCACTACGCCGCCCCGCCGCTCCCCACACACACGGGGGAATTTCAAGGCCACGGCACTGCCAGTGAGCTCTTGGCCCCAGAAAACGCACCTTTAGGGGGCAAGGCCGGGTTGCTTCGTCCTCAGGTTTTCAGTTAAGGACTCTGTCGTCCTGCCCTCTCTCTCGTCTGGCGCTGCATTCAGCAGTTCCAGGAGGTCAGTGCCTTCTGGTGAATTCCAGGAGGCCAGGGCCTTCTGGTGGGTGAGGGCTGGGGAGGCAGCAGCCTTTTCGCAGAGTCCGACAGGTCCGGCCTGCACCATTACTCTCCGTCAGGTCGTGACATCGTTTAACCCCAATTAACTCCCGTCTTAATCTGCTTTTACTAACACGAATCAATATGTTACTTTATCAGTTATGTAAATTCAAACCCGTGACATCCCTTGACAGTTTTTGGAATTGGTATCAAAATCCTGCCAAGTGGGTCAGTGTGGGCTGTGCTCCTGCCCGCAGGTGTTGCAGGTTGATCTTATTTTGCCTTTTGTTTCGTTTCGGTTCGTTTCGGTTCGTTTCGGTTCGTGAGGTTGCATAAAAATCACGGGATGGTTTGCTGGGAGATGGAATGAGACAGGACACGTGCCCAGATTCTTCAAGTTGTTCCCCTGCACTGTTATGTGTGAAAATGGCTGGGACACTTCTAAGAGAATACACCTGAGCACTAACCGTAAATGTAGGAAACACCCCTTTCCCGGCCCCCTTAGAAGGTGCCGGCCTAGACAGGGTCGGCTCAGACCTCCACGGAAAGCGGGAGGCCAGGCCACAGTCTCAGGAGCCCGGCTGTGGACTTGGACTTGAATGCAGGTCTGTGCTCCTGTGAAAGCACAGGTGATCGACCTCGCCTCTAAAAGCCTTGCTTTCTTCAACCACAAAATGGAGCTATGACTCACTACAGCAAAAGCCTTTGTGACGTCACACAAAAAGTGTAATATTGTTATACAACTTCAGACAATTAACTTGGAGAACTCATCCTAGAGAAGGTGCTACACTCCTCACTGCTGAATAGCACGACACAGTGTCACTTCGGAGCACCCCCCTTGGGGAGCTGTGCACCGACGCCAGCGCCCAGTCCTCCCTTCAAAGCGGCTTTGGAACTCTCTTTCTGGAATGGCCATCAGAGCTGTCGTGGTCCCCAAAATCAGACAATTAAGTTTGCTACTTGCCACTGTGCAAAACAAATTGGTAAGGTGTCATAACCTCGGAAACGTTATGACACTCACTGAGTTGTTGGTACAGCGCTGCCAACGTAAGTGCACGGTGGGGCGTTCACGGACTTAACTGTCAGATTTGGGATATGACGACAGCTCTGGTGGCCTTTCCAGAAAAAGAGTTCCAAAACGGCTCTGAAGGGTGGACTAGGCGCTGGCGTCGGTGCACAGCCTCCCAGGGGGATGCTCCGAGGGTGACCGTAGTGATATCAGCAGTGAGGCAGGCAGCACTTTTTCTAGGACGAGTTCGTGAAATTCATTGTCCGACCTCGTGTGTGGACAGCTTGGTGCAGGAACATAACAAATGCTCAGTGAAGATTAGTTCACGTTAGTGTCACGTCCACAACTAGACGTTTCAGTGTTTCATGATTCCCAGGCCAGTTTCGGTGTGCCTTTGGATTTCTTCTGTTTGTTCGTTCAGTCCATATCTATTAAGCATCTGCGAGGTTCTCCGAGCTGCACCGTGTCTCTGGGCAGGGAGTGATGACCATAGTAAGGCACAGCCCCTTCTCACAAAGCCCGCCTGGCTCCCTAACCGACCACAGGCAGATATGTCATCTTCCCATCCAGACACCCAACCTCAAGCTTTCTCTGATAGGAGCAGTTACACTGCCCAAAATCCTCTGTCCATGCTTGGCACATAGCAGTTGCTCAGTGAACACCAATTGAATGAGTAAGTGTCAGTTGAATACAGAGATGGTTAATGGCAGTAAATGTCTCATATTCTCCAACCCTGGGGTCTGAGTCAGAGGATGCGGGCCCCTTTTTAATGTTTTCGAACAGTTGTGCTGTGTGTGCATGCACACGCTTTGCTTTATTTACTCTCAGTCAAAGAAAATATGCCCTGGAGATGTTTGGAGTCAAATTCTGGAGTAAAACTTTATGTCCAGTTGTCATGACAACTGTGTTATTGAGATAATTAGGTGCTTACCTGAGTGTTTGGAAGGACCAGTCACTTCTGGGGAGGATTATGATGGGAAAAGAAGGTTCCTGTTGAACTTGGGATCTGGCCCCTCTCAGAAGGAGATCCAGAATCCACCAGCCCCTCTGCATTAGTGTGCTCGCGCGGCCATTACCAGGCACCCCGAAGTGGATGGCTTAAGCAGCACACATGTATTGTCTCACCGTTCTGGAGGCTCCGTGTCCAGAATCAAGGTGTCAGTACCCTTGGAGGAGTGTGAGGGAAGGGTCTGTTCTGGGCCTCTCTTCCCATCTGCACATGTGCATGGCATTCCCCCCGTTTCTTCACATCATCTCCCTTCTGGGTGTCTCTCCATGCAACTTTCTCCTTTTTATAGAGACACCAGACTAATTGGATGAGGGCCCGCCCCCAGTGACCTCATTGCAACGTGATTACTGCTGTAAAGGCCCTATCTCCAATTTAGGCTACATTTAAAGGTACTAAGAGTTAGGACTTCAATACAGGAAGTTTGGGGAGACACAGTTCCACCCATAACACCCTTTCACTGGCAGGGGGAACTGGGTCTCACTCACATGCTATTTGTGACCTCCAAGATGCTGCAGAAATGCTCTCAACAGTCCCATTTTATTCAGGGGGGGGTGAAGCTACTTGCATCAGGTCTTCTAGCTAAGAGACTTGGCATATCCTTACCCTACATGACGCCCTAAAATGCTGGTACCTGTGTCTTATCTGATCATGCCCAGGTATTTCACGTTTCCTTTATGAGGCAGGCAGACTCTCAGGCGGACGGATAGCTGCTGTGAGTTTAAGTGCTCAGTTAGAAGAAGGGCCGCTCCTTCCAGAACCCCCAGTGCTGACTTCCAGACGCTTCCGTGCAGCCGGCAGGCCCAGCAGTAAAGGAGACACAAGTGTATGTACTCTCCAGGCAGCGAACCTGCTTGGCCACCGAAGCTGTCTTCTTCCTCCTGAAAATAAAATGCTCATTTACCTGCCGAGAGCCTGCACATGCTTAGTTTGGGGGCTGAAAGCAGTTGACCTGAGAAAAGGGAAATGCCATCCTTCTGTGAAGTAGGATCACAATAGAATTATTTTTAAAATTCCCTTCAAAGGGGGTGATGTGCATACTTTCAGTGAGGGGATCTGTGAGGATTAGTCAAACCCCGTCACGAGCCAGTCCTCACACGAGCTGTTTCTGTGCCGTGTGGCCGTTCCCCTTCTGTGGGACCAGCCCCAGGCTTGCAGCTGCTCGGCCCGTTAGCCCCGTATGCCTTTCGGGCATTATTTCCTTTTCCTCCTGTTCGGTAGTTAGTTTGTCCCTTGTGGTCTGGATTTGCAAAGTAGGAACTGCGATGGGAGACTTTTCACCCACCTTACCCATCACAGCCCGGCCTGGGCCTGACACCGGAAATGCTGAAGACACCGAGCAGCTTGGGTTTGTCACGGGTCCTTTACTCTCCAAGTCTCTGTACGATGGGCAACCACACTCGATGTCCTGGAAAGGCCACCCTCACAGCAGCTGAGTTTCTTCTGCAGAAAAGCTCGCCAGCACTAGTTATAGGTTGCCCGATAGATGTATGTAATGCCTGCCATTTCATGTTGCATTCACATTTTAAATTCAGTATTGTACACCCATTTTGCTAATGAGGAAACTGAGGCTCAGGTGAGTTGAGTAATTTTGCCAAACTTAGGCACCCCATGTAGACTCCAAAGTATTGATTCGAACCCGGACCAGCCTGGCTCTTCCTGCTTGGCCGTGACCCCACTCACTGTAGGATGTCCATACTGACCAATCCGTCCGCTCATCGGTAGGCCTGGCCGTGCGGCGCTGCCTCTGTGATGAAAGAGATCAGGTGTCTCAAGCACCGTGAGAGGTGCACTCCCGTTCGTTTGTTAGCTTTCCCCTCATTGAGGAGAACTTCAGACTCCTGGAGAAGTTCTGTGATTGTAATTATCTCAGTGAAGAAAACTGGCAGAGCCGGCAACTGGACTCTTGGGCCTGGATGGCCACTGAGCTTGTGGAGAAGACACGTGGGGTGGAAGCAGCCCCAGCCTGCGAATCGTAAGGCCCGGGCTCCTGCGTTGGACTGCGTACAGGACCTTGGGTTAGTCCCTCTAGTCGTAGGATGTCATTGGTGAAGAGAGTAGAAAATGGGTATGCTGTTTAAAAGCACATATGTGTGCACTTGCACCCCTTGCACGTGCCGTGTGTTTAAGTGTAAATGCTCAGTAATTATGGGGACCAACTAGAACTCAGGTTCTGTCCTAGAGCTCTCATATACGTCACGGGTTCGAATCATCCCATTCCAGCGAGGCGACGGAGGGTCACAGGCATTAGACAAATTTTCATGGTCACACAGTGGTGCAGTTGCAAGTCCAACTCAGGAGTGGTTGGTGTCTTTCGTGTTCCTTCTATATATGCGAGGGCTGTCCGGAAAGTATCCAGCCACGTCATCCGGCAAAGAGAGGCATTTATGGCTGGATGTTTTCTGGACCGTCATCGTATGCTCCCCATCTAGGGTCACCTGACAGATTTCACTATGACGTGTGGAAATGTAACTTTGAGCATGAAGTGGAATCAAAAGGAAGTTCAGTGTACGATCCAGCCATCTAATGGGGTGTCTGACAAGGGCAACTACATTTCCGAGGCGCTTCTCTGGGCCACAGGAAGACCAGGGCCACGGTGTGCACGGTCAGGCAAATAGAGGTCTCACCTTCTAGAAATTCCCTGAACTTGAAGGTGCCCAAGGAGAGTGGGGCAGGAAATCTCCAGGTTCATGGACAGAATTTGTTTTCCTTCTCAGGCGTAGAACAGTGTGACTCATCCCCAGCCACCTCGGCTGCTCGAGAACTTGGCTTGTTACCCGCACACCTGCGACGCAAATCTCCCCGTGCCCATTTGACTGCAGTTCCCCCTTCCTGGCTGTGACTTCCTGCGAGGGAACATTTAGGACTTGACCTAAACATGCAGCTGTGACCACAGCCTACCTCTGCTGCAAGGGGCGGAGGGCTGGCCATTTGGGGCACCCTCACCAGTTACTGTTTCCTATTTCTATTTCATTTTAGTCCTATCTTTCGTCACAAAACAAAAATATAACACCTTAAAACCATTTCCGGAAAGAGAAGGGCTCCAGTTGTTTACGAATAAATAAATGTGGGTTACGGATGGAGCGTAGGTCTCATCACCGCATCAGAACCGCCGACACTTCTATAATTCTGAAAGTATTTCTCCATGTTCTCGTGTGTTCTAGTCTTTGCCAGATGCATGGACCCTCCTCATTTCACAGAGCAACCGGAATGTTCGTTCGGTGATCGTAAGCTAAGCACCCCGCGAGGGCTGCAGGCAGTAACGGGTAGCATGGAGGTAGCATCGAGCCGACGGGGGGCGCACACGAGGACTAGTGTCGTGCGTTAGGAAGAATGGCGACCACCTCTCCTGGTGGGACGGGGACGTGAAATCTTAGAGGTGCTTCACTTCACTTAATTTTAATATTTTCTCGTGTTTTCTGTCACATTTCATATTTCAATCAATCTCCCCCATGTAATATACCAAAGAACTGGTTTGTCTCCAACCTCTCCCAATCTACTAGTTTAAACGTTGTCAAGGGTTATTACTTCTAGAACCAAGGAGAAATTCTGAGGGTGCCCTGGATGCCCTGGGCCCATGCTGTAACCACGGAGTCTTACCGCCCAGGGTGCCCCTCATCAGCTTTGCCCCCCACACGAGGAGTTCATAGCAGAACTCCTGCTTGCTTAGAACCTTCGCTTTGGCTGCTCTTGTCACCTCCCGTGTCCTCTGTGAGCCCCTGACCATCACTCAGCCCCAGCTCTGGACTCAGCTGTCTCCAGACGCCCCCCTTTCAGACCGCGCAGTCCTGGTGCTGAGTCGTCTCCGGTCACGGGCACCCCGAGTCGGGGATGTCATCGTCCCCCTCTGAGGCGGTGCACGACGCCCCCGCCCGATGGTCGGGGAGCAGAGTGATCCCCCACGTTCTGGCAGCAGCGCTCTGGGATCGTGCTCAGCACAGGGAGCTGCTTTTTGTGCAGCCGAGCAGCTCTCTCCGCGGACAGCCCTCGCCCTGGCTCGGCTCTGCCTGCGGAACAGAACAAGCCGGTCATCTTCTTTAACGGCCTACCTGTCACGTGACTGGGGACAGCTGGTTTGCTGCCCTTACCGTCCCGCTCGGCCCTCTCCTCCTCCAGCCGAACAGCCTCAGCGCCCCGCTCGGATGCGGCACCCCGAGGGGCGCACGGCCTCAGCCGCCGTCCTTTCCTCGGAGAGGGTGCTTCACTCACCTCGTCTCTTCCCCATTGATTTTATTACTCCAACTCAGTTCATAACGGTCCTTTTCAGCAGCTGTTTCATGCTGGTGGTCACCGTGAGAACAAGGGGGACTGAAACAGCACACGTCGTCTGCACGGTCCGCCCTGGACGGGGTCCCCTCCAGCCAGTGCCCGGACAGTGGCATTTAAAACCTGACTTATCCCGGCCTCTCTGTGGAGGCAGAGCTGGGTGGGGACGAAACTGCTCCAAAGCTCTGAAAAATTCAGAAGCATGAGCAACAATCATATGTTTTGAGAGCTGGCCTGAAATATTTAAAATGTCATCTGAATCCAACAGACCAAGCTGTCAGGAATAATAGTTATGTTTTATACATCAACATAATAATAGTTAATAATGATGCTTTGTATTTTTCCACTGCCTTCACTCTGGAGACATTGGCAGAGTAAAATAAATCTAACATCGATATTAAAAAAATAAACCCCTGAATTAACATCAGCATGACACCCCAAAAACCCAGAAGGCATAATATAAGGCTCTCTGACAGCCTGGAAATGAATGCCTTTGCAAAGCATGAAAATTTGGCCTGTAGGATGACAAGAAAGTAATATGTCACCTGTGACTGGTTCTAACTCCTACCCTCAGGGTGGGTGTGGGCTGAATTTTGACTCTGGAGGAAAGGCGAGAAGTGAAAAGTGTGGAGAACACATGCCTGAAGTTCGGGCAAAGTCACCAGCTGGGGGAAAAGGGGGCCCCACGGGAAGGGAGCTTGCACAGGCTGCTCTGTGGGGGCCGTGCAGCAGCCCCGAGTCCCTCCTCCTGAGTGAAGGACAACAGACATCGCTCTCCTGGGGCTTTGGACATGAAGTCATGACTCCTGGGAGTGTAAACAGCTGCCAGGCCTTGCAGGTACCTGTGGACGCAGGGACTGCCTCGTGCAGGGCTGCCTTCTGCACGAGAGAGTTATTCCGCATAAATCAGTACATGTAAGCACCTCCCCGAATCACCGCATCAGTTATCATGAAAGTCATTTATCAGTGAGCCATTTTAAGGAGGAATAATGCCTCAAGCCTAAGGAGCAAAGTTCTAATGGTAAAATTTTAAACATACACAGTAGACCAAACTGAGAGAAAGTGAAGTGTACAACTTATGATAAGCCTTCCTACTTCTGCAAGTAAACCATGGAGTTATTAGTGCAAAACATTTAATATATTAACGGACTGGCCCTTATTCCTTGATCCAGGAAATAAGTACAAGTTTGTGTTGTCCCTCCCTCTGTCTTCCCCACCTTGACTCCCAAATGCCTGTATTTGCTGAGCGCACGTGCGGAAGGAAATAAGACACGATTCCCAAACAGTCCTGGCTCTCGGGGGCCTGTAGAGTCACCAGGGAGACAGTGCACCAACATAAATAACCAAAATCGGATGGCACACCGTGAAGACCAAGGGCTCTGTGGGGTCACTGGAAGGATAATCTCACCGGGGAATGGGAGCAATCGGGAACGAGACCGTGAGGGTACAAAAGGGGCAGCCCACGCTGTGTCAAATCGCAGCAAAGACAGCTGGAGGGAACGGAAGTTACTGTGCTGGTCGGGAGCACCGTGGGCGTCCCTGCGGCTGGGTGGTGGCACCTTATTCCTAGTAGACAGGAGCAGTGTACTCACAGGTACCTCTGAACTTTAGTCCTCCCCATGATGCTATTGGGCAGTATCCAATCTGTCATGCTGGTGCACATGTCCGAAGCAGTTACTGTATCATCACCTTTGTGCTAGGTGGACTGCACTGTCGCCCCCACCGCCACCCCTGTACTCATGCCCCTGTCCCTTTTTGGAACTTTGAAAACCGCTTCTCTCTGACTTTGGGCTTGCTTTGTGGCATAAGTGGCAGAAATGTTATACTAGATTTGAACCTTGACCTCAATATCCTTTGAATCTCTCTCTCTCTCTCTCTCTCTCTCTCTCTCTCTCTCTCTCTCCCTCTTTCCCTCTTTCCCTCCCTTTCCTTCTCCTTCTCCCTTTCTCTCTCTTTCCCTCTTTCCCTCCCTTTCCTTCTCCTTCTCCCTCTCCCTCTCTTTCCCTCTCCCTCTCTTTCCCTCTCCCTCTCTTTCCCTCTCCCTCTCTTTCCCTCTCCCTCTCTTTCCCTCTCCCTCTCTTTCCCTCTCCCTCTCTTTCCCTCTCCCTCTCTTTCCCTCTCCCTCTCTTTCCCTCTCCCTCTCTCTCCCTCTCCCTCTCTTTCCCTCTCTCAAACTCTGCCCAACCACCATGAGAACAAATCCAGGAGGAAAATAAGATGCCACGTAGAAGTGAATTAATTGTCCCATTCAAGACCCTTCTAGACTAATCTCGGGCTATCCAACTCTGAGACTTAAGAAAGAACACAGCCTAGATCTGCAAACCCTCCTGCCCATCTTGTAGCAGACGATACACATGTAAGCAGGCCCAGCCAAGGCAGAAGTGCCCAGCTGACCCATATACTCATGAGCAATAATGAATATTTTAAGCCATTGGGTTTTTAGTTTGTTATGCAGCAAAAGCTAGCTGGTATACTCCTCACAACAGACTGTAAAGTGGGAATTCGTCCCCATTTTACAGATGAGGTAACTGAAGCTTAGAAAAATCAAATCTCAGAAAGCACTAGAGCCAGCGTTTTAATTCAGATAGTCTTTTCCTAGACCCAGAGCTCTTAACGACTTTGCTATGCTGACTGCCCACTATGATCCACATTTTGCAGTTAAATTTGAAATAGGCCAGGCCAGGGATGTGCTAAGAGCGAAAGCAAAGCTGTAAGCCGGGCCTTACACGGGCCCCTCCGGCAGTAAAAGCAAACACTGAGGTAGCTACAGCGGCCCCTCATCTGCAGGGTCTGCTTCCGCAGTTTCGGTACCCGGCGTCGCCCACGGTCTGGAGAATTAAATGGAAAATTTCAGAAATAAACAATTCATAAGGTTAAATTGCACCCCGTTCGGAGGAGCGTGAGGAACTCTCTCGCCGGCCCGCTCCGTCCTGCCCAGGGCGTGAGTCACCCCTTTGTCCGGCGCGTCCACGCTGTCTGCGCTACTCGCCTGGTGGTCACTTGGGAGCCGGCCCAGCTAATCAGGTCAACTGTTGTGGTAGCTCAGTGCTCGGGTTCAAGTAACCCTGCTTTCACTGAATAACGGCCCCCAACCATTCCCATAACTTCCATCACTCATACTGTTACAGTTGTTCTGCGTTATTATTCTTGTTGGTGACCTCTTAGTGTGCCTCGTTTGTAATTAAACGTGGATCATCGGTGTGCATGCACGTGTAGGTGAAAGCCTCGTGTGGAAACGGTCTCGGTCCTATCCACAGCCTCAGGCATCCACTACAGGGTCACGGAATGACCCACAAGTCAGGGCAAATGCTGTCACGGAACAGAGCCTGGAAGGCTTTTGGACGCCAGGCCCAGAGAGCCGTACCCGGGTTCGCAGATGTTAGACGTGCTGTGCCCATGGCAGGGGCAGCGCAAGGCCAGCCTCGTCCTCAGGAAGGTTAAGAGGCGGCAGGGACACTCCCAAACCAGCCGTAACCCGAGGCTGAATGCGGCATTCGTGTTCTCTGCCAGAAAAACACCGCTCTCCAGGAAGTGGCTTCTCCGTATCTTAAAAATAGATTCAGGGTGAATAAACCTCCCGAACGTCAGGGGCTGGGTCAGAAAGGTCTCCTCCGTGCGTGGTGGACACTTGGACGGCCTGTGTCTTTTAAATCATAAAGTACATTGGCAAACTTCACTTCCACAAGGGCCCCTACCACGAGGATAATCTTAATCCAGCACAAAAGAAAAGTATTTACCAAAACCAAGGCCAGCAAGCCACTGCCCCCGATGCTGTGTGATATACTGACTGCCCTGGTTATGTGACAGTTTGATGGGCATGTAGAACAAATGCTTCGGAGTATAAATATTAATGCTTAGGCAGTGATTTGGGTAAACTGCACAGCAAAAACAAAGGTACAGATATACGTTCTTCACATAGTTTGCCTTGTGCAGAGATCGTATTAGCCCCCCCACATGTTCTCCATCTCTGCAGCTTGTCTGTGAGACTAGGAGTCACATTTCTCAAATACCAAATTCTCATCTAAGTTTTTTCTAAAAAAATCAGAATAGAATCGAAGCTGGTTTACAAACTGGCATTCCAATTGAGCTGTAAAAGGTTCTTTTGTGAATATTCTGTGGTATGAAAAGGAATCCAGTGCAGCAATAGCACACAGCACGGGTGGATTTCTGAAAATATTTTTAAAGACCGCTCCAAATGATGCAGCCTTTACGGAAGAAACACGTCCGATTCCCTTCTGGATGTCATCTGTCCGTTAGCGGGCAAGGGCATTATTCTACTCTTCCAATTCTGCGAAATGGCCCTCACTGATGACATGGGGAAAATGTTTTTCTGTTCTTTGCTGGAGGTGGACAGAGCTGAAGTCTTCCTCTTACACCCTGCATGCCACACCCTTCACTAATACCGCCACCGTTGACACCTTTGCCCGTGAGCTGTATTAATGCATGCGTCTTCTGCTGCTTTTCCCATCAGCTGCCTGTTCTTACATCGCGGCATGTAGCCAAACTGAGAATGGACTTCATGTGACTTCAGTAAAGTTGCGAGCTTACTTGGCTGGTTCTGCTTAGCCCCAGTTGGGTGGGAACTCCTGACCAGACTACAGCATTGACTTTGCAGGGTGAATGGCAGATGAGGTCCCTGGTGTCATGTCCTACCCTAAGAGTCTTCACGCACCTCATCGACAGGTATTTCAACAGGAGGACCTACCTTCTGCCCGAACTTGCGCTTGATGCTGGAGAACTCAGTGAGACAGATAGGACCCTTGGAGACCATAGATGAGAGAGCGGTAATAAACAGCAAAGTAATAAATGACCAGGGTGACTTTTGATTGTGACACGTGCACCAAAGAGAATAAATGCAGTGATACAGTGGAGGGTAAGCCTGGAGTGGAGAGTAAGACAGTGACACTGGCGTGGGGTCTGAGTGGTGAGGCAAAGCTCGTCATGTGGGGATGAGCAGAAGTGCCTTCCCATGGGAAGGAAATGGGAGTGCAGAGGCCCCAAGATGAGGGGGTCTCGGAATGTCTGAGGAACTAGAGCAGGGGGAGCCGAGGGGGGAGCAGACAGAACCCGGCCACCTAGGCCCCTGTCAGCCATAGGAAGGAGCTGGAATTTCCTATTGCCTGCAGTGGGAGGGTATTGAAAGGCTGCAAGCAGGGGTGAAACATGGTCTGATGCACATAGATTCTCACCCCACACTCAAGGCTGGAGCTTCCCCCCAGTCTCCCCTTTGTAGAGTAGTTCCCCGTAGAGGGACCTCTCTACTCCCTCCTGGATCCGGAGCGTCTTCTTCACCCCAGGGATTCTGCTTGCTGCCCGGGTCTCTGCTTGGCTGCCCCTAGTTCCCTCTGACCCTGGTGATCGTCACTATCTAGATATCGAGGTACCATTACTCTCCCATCAGTCCCAGAAGCTCAGCCCATTACCCCAGCTGAGCCTGAATTCCGTGTGCTGTCTCTTTGCACACCAGTGGTTGAACCACTGTGAGAGTCAGCCCGAGCATCTGGGTGGGCTCCATGATTTTTTCCGTCTTCCCTGACCTGTGCCACTCAGGTCCTAGCACACCTTCTGAGAGCTGAACCCATGAGATCCTCTAATGCTTAATATCCCCAAATAGAAATAGCCCAAAGTAGAGGACTACACAAGACATCTTGTTTGCTTTGTCCTGTTCTGGTCGCCTGACTCTCACTGTTATATACACACAAGGTTTCCCAATCGTAATTAGATCCTCAGTTCATGAACACCTTCTATTCTTCTTTTCTTCTTCCTTCCTTCCTTCCTGTCCTTTTTTTTTCTTTTCAACCTTTACTCTTTTCATCCTTCCTACCTCAGTACCTATTCTAGACGGATAGAGTCCTGCAAGGGACTTATGAACATGATAATCCTGGTAATAATACTAGTAATGATTATGATGATAATAAAATAATCATAGTGGCATTTACTGAACATTTAAATGCACCAGGCACTGAACCAAGCACCTAACATATGTATAATCTCATAAGTCCTCACAACTCCAGGGGGAGTATTAATATCTCTCTTTTAAACTTGAAGAACTGGGAACCTTTTAAAGGCTGTCAAGGTCACACAGCAGGAAAAGGACGGACGTGGGTGGTCCAAATGCAGAGGCCGTGTTCTCCACCACACGTTTGTGTCATGTCTACTTCTGTGAAGCATGACTGAACCCACGTTCTGTACTGAGAACTTTGTAAAACGTGTGCAGGTAGAGACAAAGCATTTTGGCTCATCTGGAACGAGACGGGAGTCATTAAAGAAAGGACTGTTGGACGCAGGCCGACGAGAGGTCCTGATCTTGGCCTGTCTTCCCTCCACCCTTGACTGTCTGGTGTCTGATGGGAAAGGCCTGGCCCACCTGGAAAAAGCCATAGTGTGTGTCTGAGCGCACAGGCATTGGGGGGCACCACTCCTTGGCGTGAGTGCAGAAGCACCCCAAGTTCCCGGTCCCTCAGTCTATGTCACTTTACATCGGTCAGGGTGTATATTTGTGAATTGTTGGTTCCCCCAGGACGCTGGACTGATGCTGGCTGTGCTTCCTTGAGTGTTCAGAGGGCACTCTCGGGGTTGCTACCCGAGCCATCCCCGTTTTCACCCCACTTGCCCTGCCTCCTGCCTCCCGCCCTGGTAGTGGTGGTGGCGTGCTGGTGGGGGCGGCTGTCTTTCATTCCGACCGCGGTGCCTTAAGTTGGGGCACTGAGGTCCTCTCCTGAGGGAGGAGGTAATCCAGTTTGGGGTTTATGCCAGAACCAGATTGTCCCTGAACAAATACAGTCATACCTTGGTACTTGACACATTTCGAAGCGAAAATATTGCCTTGGTCCTCCACACGCCAGCTAGAACGTGCTGTCGGTTGCCTCGTGACTCGCCACCCTTCCCAGCTGAAACGAGGGGTCACACGTTAGACATGCGGTGGCTCTTGCCCTGTGCAGAACATCCCCTCGCAGTCTTGTCTCGACTTGTGTGGTCATTTTGTGTGTGTTTGGTGTGGGAGTGCATTGCATTTATTTACGTTTCCCTAATGGGAAATCTGCCTGATACTCATCGTCGTTGGTATTCATTGTGCCTCCTGGGACCAATTAACGACGAGCACCCAGGTGCCACTGTACAGCCACCGTACCCTCTCCAGCCCCATTAAATGCCCCTGTCACCATGCTCAGCAGTACCTTGTGGCGGGTGGCAGTGTAATCACCGTGTGACCGTTAGTGGATTGGCAGCATTTACTTTCAGAATAAGTACACCTCTGAGATGACGTCTTTATAAAAAGAATGTAATTTAAAATAAAAGCCCAGAAGGTTTTATATTTTAAGCTGCTGATCACTGAAGAAACTGGTCCTATTATCATTTACTTTGCTCTATCAAATAAGACATCATTGCACAGAGGTATTTATCTAACTAGGCACAGTATACAGAGGCAAGCGCACCAATTATCAGGCACGGAGGTCTCTGGGAAATCAGGATCACAGACATTGTGCTGTAGGAAGTCTCCGTAGCCTGAAGAATTGTTTCTGAGAAAAACATACCAACACTAAAATGACAGCTACCAAGTCGCTTTCGTTTGCCCCGTGGGTCGTCGTTTCTATTTTTTTATGTGATGATATGAATGGGTTTGGCCACAGAAGGGAGTAAACTTGTCCACATAAGTGGGTTTTCCAGATAACTGAGACTTAGCTTTTCCTCCATTGGACATCGCTCATTGTAGCTCTCTAAAGGGAGACTGTCATTTAATGGGTCACACACACGTCTTCGCGTTTTTGCCATGGGAAATACGGACGCCGAGTTAACCTTTTCCTTAGGGTCGCAGGCTACCATTATCACTGCTGTTGCAGAAGTGCAGTATTTGATGTTATTTGACACTTTGGACATGTTTATACTTTGCTTCTCTTCGCAAAGAATTTGAGGCAGTTTACAAAATTATAGGTAATACAAAAGGGAAAGAACAAATAATTGAAGGAATCAAAAGGCGGGGAAAATACCGGCTGGCAAACGTGAGCGCCAAGGAAATACCCCTGAGCAGGGGTCCCACCTCAGTGCTCCGGCTGCAAGTGACGCAAATCCAGCATGGCACTGTGTGGGGACAAAGCCAGGACCATGTTCCGGCATATACAATACGGCAGTAGCGAGGAAGGATGGAAATGGCCTTGGGGTTGACAAGATTAGCTCCTGAACACAGACCCTCCCTATTTTAGGTCTCTGAGCTCTGTTTTCCTCTGTACTGGGTCCTTCCACCAAATTAAGCGCACGAGGTGGTTTGGCGGACACAGGAAAGCACGCATTTCTCTACCAGTTCTGGTGGGGAAATCTTGGAGTAGGACTCTGATTGGCCCGGCTTGGATCACATGGGCGTCCCTGACGAAGATTTCTTGCTGAGGGATTTTTATTCCGATCAAGCCAGTGTCCCTGTAATGCCTCTGGAGTTGGGTAAGTGAGTGCTACCAGATAAGGAAAAGCGGTGACACTCAGACAGAAGCAGTAGCTAGGATCTGTGGTCTGAGCATTCTCCATGGCCTTGTAAAATTCTAAATGCTGGTTATATTTTCGCTTAAGATTCCCAGTGGGCACAACAAAGCAGGAAGCATGGTTCTCACTTTCTGTAACACAGCAGGGAAGAGGTGCTGAGGAGACAGTGGAGAGAAGCACCGTGGTTCCAAGGAGGCTCAGCTTTTCCTTGCACCGATCCAGAGGCTCCCCTCACGGGGTGGCTGAGCTGTGGAACCATGGGATACCAGAATTCACAGGGTAGGATCTTAAGGAGCCCTGGTTCCACAGACTCGGAAGGGAGAACTGCATTCCCCGGGCTGAGCACTCACCTCTCACATCTCTACTTGGTCCCACCAGGGTCTGGGCAAACTGCCTTTGCCAGATTCAGAGCTACCTCTGTCGCAAACAGCAACAAAAATATGATCTCTTACCCATAGCCGGGAGTGGACGTCCATGACCTAGACACGCACAGAAAGAGCCACTCAGGAGTGCTCAGACATACAGAGGAGGCCCCAGGAATAGAGAGACCTGAGTGACCCCAAGGAAGCCCTGGGGCCCCTCTCAGGCTGCTATTTTTAGACATAACTAAAGCGCTCATATGGATCCAAGTGCAAGGAAATTCTCGCAGGTTCGTGGTCATGGAGGTGTGGATTTCATTTGCGTTCTGCCAGGGAAAACAGTAAGTGGCTTTCGGTGAAGCCCACCTTCGTTGTGTGCATGGAGGGCAATCTGCATTTCTGTCCCTTACTGACATCGCCCCTTGTGATGATTGCAGGCCAGACCCCAGCCTCACAGGAAGTGAGTCTCAGTTCTTGAATCAGAGATGCTGTTCCACGTCCCTGGGGGTCCTGGCTCAGCGTCCTCCCAACCCCACAGCCTGCCTCTCCTCTCCGGTACCCACACCAACACAGTGGCAGTTCCCTGACCCCACACTACCATTTGCTGGTCATTCGTGTGATCGTTTTGGAGGACAGGGATTCCAAGTTCTTTGTCCCTGCAGCCTTATTGAAACTATGAGGTAGTCCACTCTGCCACCCTCCGTGTGCCAGTGGTCAGTGGCAGCTTTCTGATTGATTTCTGTGGGATGGAAATCGTGTAAGCAGTTTTATTCAGAGAGAGTTAGAGCCCGTTGGTAATGAGTCAGTATGTGTGTGTGTTTAAAGGGATTTTGGAGCCATCCCCATTGCTGCCCATCTCAAGCCCTTCTCACTTACTTCTAATTTCACAAATAAATTTTGGTTAAGTTCCTAGAAGCCTGGCATCTAAGTAAGCGGGGCATAACTGGTCTGAAAGAGCCAGCAGGTACCCTATAAGTCATACCCTCTGCACCTCTGACAGTGACCAGTGGCTAGGAATGGATCGAGGACCCAATTGTTCCTGTGCCCACAGTGAAGGACATCATCGCTGCTGTCACGCAACCTATCATTTGCAAAAGAGCAGCACACCTGGAGCTTCGCTTTCAGGGGGGCACGTGTGTTCTGTGTGGATGTGGAGGGAAGCATGGCCTCCCTTACACGTCATTGCTGAGATGAGCCACCAGAGTGCTTCCGGGGTCTGAAGAAGGAAGCGGACAAGTGGGGTGGTGGCCGAGCTGGGGTGCGGGTCACTAAAGGACCAGCCGTGCCCCCACTCTGTGTGCCCGACAGCTTCTGGTCAAGATGCCCTGGCACGCTCTCAGCTTTGCTTCCTGTGTCCCCAGCTCATTTCAGCACGTGCGTTTCCATCGTCCCTGCCATTCCCGGGGGACAAGGTTGAAAGGGAAGGAGGTGGTGAGTGGGACGTTTCTGAGCTCAGCTTGCCAGCACCCCACTGGAGGAGATTGCAGGGCAGAATGACAGCATCACTCCCTCGGGTTTAAGTACAAGAAAAGAAGCCTTCCTGCCCGCCCCCGTCCCACACCCAACCCCCCTGCACCACACACACACGCACACACACACGGTGTGACTTCCGCCAGACTGCTTTAGCATCCCACACCTGTTTGTCCACCTGGCAGAGAACAGCAGTGCCCAAACTCTAGCCAGCGGGGTGGTTATGACAGTTCAGTGCAAAGTGCCAAACGTGGTGCCTAGCACATAGTCGGCATTCGGGCTTTCGTTTTTAAAACATAACTGTCATTGCGTGCCTAGATGCTTGGAGCCACTTGCCATGAACCAGCCCCCGTGCCTCCAGCTGGAAGTCTGTGCCCTCCCGGTGTGCTCTGCTGGCCCCTAGGTAGGCGAGCGCGGGATTTACCATGTATTTGTGTGGCCTGTGTGTGTGTGTGTGTGTGTGTGCGTGCGTGCACGCATGTGTGTGTGTGCACGTGTATGTGTGTGTGTATGCGTGTGTGCGCGTGCAAGCGCGTGTGCATGTGTGTGTGCGTGTGTGCGCGCGCGTGTGC
>PVJL010005592.1:0-96307 GCA_004026885.1 Lyroderma lyra
TGTGTGTGTGTGTGTGTGTAGGACGCCACGTGTGGGGCAGGTTGTGTGTGTGTAAGATGCCACGTGTGGGCTGGCCAGTAGGACGCATTGCTGAGACCCAAACTGCCTGGGAAGGTGACAGCGGGTGTGGCTCCCTGGCCTGGGTGGTCAGCTGACTTCTCAGAACAGTTCCCCGAACTCTGTTACAGTCAAGGCGCCTTGGCGGTGTTGGCCCCTGTGTAAAGGAGCTGCGTGCTAATCTGTCGGAGGGCCACTGAGGCTTAGAAGGCTTGATGGAGAAGCCCTCAGCACAGCCCTGGCAGCGGCCGGAGGGGGCCCCAGGTCCCCAGCACTCACCACCACCAGCAGGAAGGACTCTGTGAGGGCGAAGGCGGTCAGCCAGCTGACCAGCACGCAGAGTCCCGAGGCCGCACCCCGGGCCCGCAGGGGCAGGATCTCAGACATGAGCAGCCAGGTGATAGGCCCCCAGCCCATGGCGTAGCCTGCCCAGAGAGGGGTACAGGGGTGCTCAGGTGCTGATGGCTGGGAGTGGCCTCTTCGGCTACCCCATCCCAACAACCCAGAAAACCCAGGATAGTAGTGCCCCACCACCAAAACAGCCATGATACAGCCCCTCCCTCCCTGGCCAGGAGCCCTCCCCAACCCTCCAACCCTCCCCACCTCCCGGCACTGCCATACCTACCCATGATGAAGAGCATGGTGGCCAGCAGGGGCACCAGGGTGAGGTAGTTGGTGGGTGTGGCTGGTGGCTGCTCTGTGTCCCCCAAGGGCACAGCCTCAAAACCCATGGTGCTGTTGGGGGTCAGAGGCTTTGGACCAAAGTGGACATATAGCCCCAGTGTCAGGTTGGCAGCAAACATGATGGCCGCTGTGGATAGACAGGTGGCCCTCGGGGGGCCAGGGCCCTTTGAACTGGCTGCTCAGAAGTTCCCTCCCCAGAGCCCTTTAGCACCCGGTACCCTGTGTGGCCCAGTGTACATCCAGGCCACCATCAGGGCCCATTGGTGACCAGACACATCCTACAGAGCAGCAGGCTCCCACCTCAGCCACGTCTGGGCTTCCATCACCCCTCCTGGAGTGTGTCAGTGGGCTTGTTTGCTCTCACGAGCCCCAGCAGACCTTTCTGGAGCAGCAGGTGCATGCCAGGCCCTGGGGAGGCAGGGGTCACCAGGGCAGGTCTGACCGTGGCCGCCCAGAGCTCCCAGCCACACAGCGCCCATGTGGAGGGGCACAGCCCATGGCAGCTGCTGCAGGAAGGAGGTGACAGCAGAGCTCACCTGAGACGAAGAGCAGCACCTTGCGGCCGGCCAGGTCCATGGTGACGGCCGCGATCAGCACCGAGAAGAGCCTCACGGCTCCTACAATGGCTGCATCATCCTCGGGGGGCTGCAGGGAAGTCACTGGGGCTGAGGGATACCGGCCTG
Organism: Lyroderma lyra; assembly: GCA_004026885.1. NCBI lineage: Eukaryota > Metazoa > Chordata > Mammalia > Chiroptera > Megadermatidae > Lyroderma > Lyroderma lyra. The sequence continues at coordinate 1,425 of PVJL010005592.1, forward strand.
CCGCTCCTGTCCCACCTGTTCCCCCAAGGCGCTGCAGGGTGCTCAGGCCCCAAGCTATAGACATAGCTCCTTGGAGCATTGAGCTGCTGAGCACCTACTATGTGCCAGGCACTTTCTCTGGTCACCTGCCCTAGGCTGTGAGGTCTTTTGGGCAGGGGCACAACTGCCGTGCCCACCTGAGCCCAGGGCCAGCACAGAATCCCAGTGTGACAATGTCTGGTGGAACTTGCTGTCAGTGATCTTCAAACCTCATCACCCCGAGCCCGGGAGAGGCCAACCAAGCCGTGCATTATCTCCATCTGCGAGGAGGAAGCTGAGGTTTGGGCAGGGAGTGACTTCCCTCAGCGAGTGGCAGATGCTCTGAACCTGGGGGTCTGTGTTTCTATGAAACTGGTTTTCTTGGTAACCCAGTTTCACGTTTTACACTTCAAAACACATAGCCTGCACGTACACCCGATGTGTGGCTCAGAGCAGGTGCTAGTAGGGGACAGCTGCTGCGGGGCGGGGGGCCTGGAGCCGGGGTGCGCGGGCCGGGTGCTCACCAGCAGGACGGCGGTGCTGTTGAAGATGGGCTGCAGGTACACCAGGATGGGCGTGATGCCCGTCAGCTGCTGTAGGAAGCGCATCAGCAGGGCGATGGCGATGGGTCGGTATATGTGGGGGTCCCGGGCCTCGGCCCATGACATGCGGCTGCTCTGCACACATGAGGCCACCGCTGAGGGGGCTGGGCTGACCCCCCACCCCCACCCCAGCAGGCGCCACCCCACCCTGGGCTGCCTGGGGTTGGGCAGAGACTCCCTTCTTCCCTCTTCCAGGAAACAACCCAGGCCAGGGGACAGGGCCGGGGGACCCCCCCACCCCAGACTCTAGGCGCCTGGTTAGTGGCTGGGCCAGGGCCGACTCCTGGTCCCCAGGCATCCAGTGCTTGGAACACATGCTCTGGGTCAGCTGCTGTGACATCTGGAGGTGGGACTACTGGTGTCCCATTTCCCAGGAAAAGCAACCGAGGCTCCAAAAGGCCGGGTGGCTGGCCACAGCCACGCACAGCCGTGGGCACCACAGGCAGGTGTGCGGCGGGGTGCCCACACCGTCCGCACCTGTCTCTGCACGTTATCCTGGATCTGCTGGAACTCCCAGCGGATGTCGGCGTTGGCCCCGCGCAGCCAGGCCAGCGCCTGCAGCGCCTCCCCGTCCCTGCCCCTCGAGAGGAGGAAGCGTGGCGAGTTGGGCATAAAGGTGAGCAGCAGGACCATGATGACCACAGGCCCCTCCCCGGCCACAGCCAGCCAGCGCCACGGCAGCAGGAGGCCTGGGGGCGAGCAGGGGGTGAGGAACTGGAGTCCGGGCTGGACACAGAGCACCCCCAACTGGTGCCGCTGAGCAACATCATCTGCCTTCAAGGGTTAGTCCCAGGGCTGCCTCCCACAGGAAGGCCACCCTGACTGCCTCAGGCCTCTGATCTAGAAGGTCATGGGGGGGGGGGGGCGGGGAGGGGAGCCACAGGGAGTGCCTGGCCCCCTGGCAGGCAAGACCCAGAGCTTCCACCACCAGACCCCCTCCCCACCTCAACCAGCTGTGCTCTGATCTCTGCAGGGAATTCCCACCTAAGACTATTTGGTGGGAGCATTGCGCTGTCCCAGGACAGTTTAAAGACGGCTGGCCCAGGAGAAACCGTCACTGCCCACATGGGGCAGGGCCTCGTGAGCCGACTGGAGCAGGGACTTGCCCGGCGCTACACAGCGCGGTGGTGGCTGAGTACGGCTGGAAGCCAGGTCTCTTGTCCCCCAGCCCAGAATTCATTTGGGGGCTCGCTCCTTCCCTTCCCACCACGACTGCTCAGCGGCACCCTGGCACCCCCCGGCCTGCCCACAGGAAGTGCTTGTGTAAGTGCTTGTCTTACCTAGGGCGTACAGAGACAGTGATCCGAACACTGCCATGAGCTGGGGCGTGGCCCCGAGAGCCCCACGAACGCCTGGGGGAGCAATCTCCGACACGTACACCTGCAAGACATCGCCCCACCCCCGGCCTTGGCTGAGAATGCAAAGGCCTGGGCAAGGTGGCAGAGGTGGCCCCGATGACCTTGAGAAGCGGGGGCTTCTGGTGAGGTTACTGTTCTCTGACCTCCCTCGGGCCTCAGTTTCCCTAACTGTCAAGCGGGCAGAGGCACTCCACTCTGAGATGGTAGCTCGAAGCTGGGGACTGGGAGGCCCAAGGGCACCCAGACTCTGGTCTCTGCTCCTCCCAGAGGTCTTCACCCCGTGAGGCTGGGCTCGCCTCAGCCCAAGACTGGGTGTGGGGAGGCTGGGTAAGACCAGAGGTCCCAGGGAGCGGGCAGGGCAGGGACTTCCCTTTCCTTTCTGTTGTTCAAGTATAGCTTTTCCCAATTGAGCAATGAGTGTGACTGTCAGGAAATGGGGTAGGAAGTGTGGAGAATCCAGAGTTGGGGGGCAGCCGGGGCCATGGGGTCAGATTTCTCTGAAGTCAGCTGTCTGGGTGAGGGTGAGCTGATTCTCCGGGCAAACATATCCCCCCTGACCAGTGGGCTTGGAGGCCAGGAGGCCTTTGCTGATGGAGGTCAGCACAGTCTGAGGCTGTGAGGGGCCCTGGGGTGGGCAGTCCTGGCCTTACCGGGATGCAGGCGGCGGTGAGCCCCCCAGCGAAGCCCGTCAGCGTCCTCCCCAGCAGCAGCATCCAGAAGCCACGAGCCCCCGCCATGAGCGCGTAGCCCGCCGCCGAGGGCACGGCCGAGAACATGATGCTGAGCTTCCGGCCCAGGAGGTCGTTGAGGACCATGGCACTGAGGCCTCCAGCCGCTGCGCCCAAGGTGAACACAGACTGCGGGGAAGGGTGCAGGGCAGACACGGCTGGGAACCCAGCACCCCCCTTCCCCTATCAGATCCGAGAGACAGCTGCTTTTCCAGGCTGGCCCTGGGACCCAGGCCCCGAGCGAGCGCGAGCCCCTCATCTCCAGAGGTGCACAAGCAGCAGACGGCACAACAGGGAGAGCTGCTCTGGGGAGGAGGTGGGCCACGTGTCCATGGAGGTTCTCGCCAGCCTGACACTCAAATGTCTAATGTTGTAACGTAGCAGTCAGGAGGAGCCTGTGACTTGAAGCCCCTGGGATTTTAAGACGGGGGGGGGGGGGTTCTCGGATTCCCCGTAGAGTGCGGTGAGTAGGATCCAGTCAGTGACCTGGCACGGTGCCTGTCTGAGCCTCAGTCTCGTCAGCTGTACCATGGGGACAGTGGCGGTACCCACCTCTTAGGGTTGGCCCTTCAGTCCATCTGCTCTTGTGTGAAGTGCCCAGAACACGCCTGGCACATACTGAGTGCCCAGGGCTGAGTATAGTGCAGTCGTCAGCTTGGGGCTACTGAGATTGTAGGACCCTGGAGGCCTGTCCTCTTCCTAGGACGTGCCCACAGTCTGCCATGGACCCTCCCTGCTCCGGCCAGTGCCTCCTTCCTTGGGCATCAGATGCCCCAGACCCCTATTATCCAGGGAGGTGTCTGCTGTGCTCGGGGGGGTGTAGGGATCCTCTACCCCACTGGGCCGAGGCCTTAGGGGACACCTCCCATCTGCTCCTTCCCACGCTAGGCTTTCACTTCCTCCTTTTATTTCAGTGGCCTCACACCCCTCCTCCAGCCCCAGCCTGGAGTATGTGGGGCAGGGCAGACCAGGGCCCTGGAGGGGTCCCAAGGCTGAGCTTTTGGGGGGTCCCTGTCCCCCCGCCCCCCCCCCCCAGCTCAGAGCATGGCCCTTACCCCGAACCAGGATGCCTGGGTTTGGGTCAGACTCAGGTTTGGGTCCAAGGATTGCTCCAGCACCGGGATGACGGGGGATGTGTAGACCAGGGCATAGCCAAAGCTGAAATTGCCCAGCACAGCGGCAAAGGTAGCCAGGAATACCCTCTTGTTCTGCAGGGCTCTGGGGGTGGGAGCGGGGACAGAGAGATCTTTGAGTTCCTCCTCACTGATCTGCCACCTGTCCACTCAGAGGGCAGTGCTGGGGAGGGCTGGGCAGAGGGCCAGCCAGATTGGCCCCTCCCCAGGCCCCGGGGAAAACCCCAGGGCATGACAGTCCCCACAGCCCATCACTGTGGCTGAGACATGGGTGCAAGGAGCTTGGTTTCTGCTCCCAGCTTAGCCACCCCACGCTTGCTCTGTGACATTAAGCAACGCTTTCACTCTCTCTGGGCCTCAATCTCCCTATCTGTGCCCGCTGGGGGCTGGGCCAGGTACTGGAGGAGGGAGGAGGATGTGGGTACACGACCAGCTCCTTAAATAGGACCAGCGTGTCTGGGACAGGAGGGGACTACATGGGCCCCTCGGTGGCCACTCACCGATGGTCAGAGGAGGCCCAAGCCCCCACCCGCAGCCCCCATGCCCAACAACTCTCACCCGACCCGCGTCGTCTCCTCCGGCGACGGGGGCAGCCTTTCGGGGAAGGTGTCATAGTCCGGGCCCTCAGCCCCCAGCAGCGGTTCCTGCATGGCCGGCCTCTGCTGGACGAGGCGGCGCCGAGGGGCCGGGCCGCAGTGGTGCGGAGCGCGGCGGGCGTCAGCCGTTTAGAGCATCTGGCGGATCCCGCAGCTCCGCCTCCCGGCCGCGATTGGCTGCGGGGCGGCCCTGCAGAGCCGGCGCCGGCCAATCAGGCGGCCGCGAGCCGTGGATGCTCGGATGCGGAGCGCCGCCGCCGGCGGAATTTCCTCGGCGCGGGATCCGGGATCCGGTGCCCCGTGCAGGGCGCAGCGCCGGGGCGGGGCCGCCGGACATTCCCAGGGCGCGCCCGCGCCTCGTGTGTCCCTGGAGGCCCCAGGGTCTCTCCGAGGATGGGACCTTGCATCCAAGGGAAGCGGCTTGACAGTATGAGGCCTGGAGGCAGAGCAACTGCCGACTCGCCTGGTCCACGTCGGGGATCCGAGCTGGGTACCAGCACCCTGGGGCCCAGCGCCTGCAGACTGCGGGAAACAAGCCCAGAGAGGCCAAGCGACTCGCCAAGGTCACACAGCGAACGCGTGTCTCGCATTAAAGGCAGGCAGGGAGCTCCACCTGGCGCCCGACTCCAGCGTCCGAGTCGCCGCCGCCCGGCCCCGCCCCTCCCGTGACGCGGTTAAATTAGGCCCATGAGCTCGCAGGACGTCAGGACAGCGTGTGGCGAGAAGGCGGAGAGGGGAGGGGGTGGCCAGACTTGTATTTTCCGTTTCTGGTGTGTTCTGGTTGCAGAAATGACTGGGCCTTGTTGTGAAGCATCCAGATAAATAAAATGACATTTAAACACCCGAAAAGCGGAAACGGAAGACTCCCTGGGAAACCGTCCTCACAAAACAACAATGACTAGTCCCAGCTTGCCCTCCGGAGTTCCCGAGAGACGGCTGGTTTGTCCTGACCCGCTGTGCCACGTGTATTTTTAAATTGCTCTTTTGGTGTTGGACATTTGAGTTATTTCCAAATTTTCACTATTAAAATATTTAAGTGTTTTTAAAAAGTTGTTATCATCCCCTTTTATTGTAATTGAACTGCAATGATAGTAAAACAATAGAGAAAGGGGGACATCCATCACCTGACAGCCTCGTCCTGCTGACATTTTTATGTCTTTCCCCCACGTGTTGGTTTTACATTTTTGCCCCCGTGTGTGTGTGTGTGTGTGTGTGTGTGCGTGTGCAATTGTGTGGCCGCTTTACATTGTACTTCAAGCATTTTCTTGCCATTGAGTAAAGAGGCTTTGGATTCAGGCATAGCCAATCGATGGTGACTCTTGCGAATACTCTTGCACAGTCCTCATAATCACATTTTAAAAATTGAGATATAATATATCTTAAATGTCAGATCAGCGAGTAAAATTTGGTGTGCAATCCTGCAATCATCACCCCAGTCAAGAATCAGACGCTTCTTATCACCTCAGAAAGTTCCACTTTCCCTCCCCAGTCATACCCACCCCCGGAGCCCCCACCACTGATTGCTGTCATTGTGGGTTAGCTTTTCCTGCCCTTGAACCTGAGATGAATCATATTGGCTCTCTCTCTCTCTCTCTCTCTCTCTCTCTCTTTTTCAATGCATGTTTGTTTTATTGTTAAATTTACTGAGGTGACAGTTTTTTTTTTTAAATCCAGTTGATTTGGATGTGATTTGCATACAGTAGCAAGAATGCATTTTAAGTGTATCAGTTGATGAGTGTTGACAGCTGTATAACCCAGACCCCTCTCCCCGTCAAAATACTAGAAGCTTCCTTTGAGGCCTGGAGGGGTCACCCCTCTCCCCCATTCCCAGGAAAACACCCGCTCATCTCTCGTGACTGTAGGTTTGTCCTTAGAGTTTCGTGACAAGAGAACCACATCGTCAGTGCTCCTTGTCTGGCTCCTCTCACTCAGCACGTCCGTGCGAGTCATCTGTGCCCTTCCCAGTGGCTGGTTCCCTTTTCCTAGCTGTGTGTGAGTGCCCCAGTGTCTGCCCACCCTCGGATGGGCCGTTGGGTGATTTCCAGTTTGGGGGCTGGCGTGACTGTGTACACAGTGCTGTCATCATGGCTCTCACAGGCTCCTGAGTGGATGAACCTGGATTTGCTCATGGATCTTCTGGTGTGGGTCTTACGGCTCTTTCAAATACTTTTGTTCTGAAAATGAGCAATGCAGCAAACACCTTTGTCCTTTGAAGGGTCATTTCCTTGAGCGAGGATCATTTCCGTGGTCCTCAGGCCTCTTTTAACCCTGCCATGGGTGGGCTTGGGGCTCCTCGCCCCACCACTCTCATCTGAGGCTGCCCCGAAGGGCTGCTCTGGACCCGGCCTCAGGGGGACAGGGCAGGGCGTGTGGAATGCTCCTCTCCCCTCCCCACCCTGTGGGTGGTACCCCCAACGGCCACTCAGAGGTGCCAGGGAGCCCCTTTACAACTTGAACTCAGAGCCCTCCCCAATTCTTTGTCCTCTCCCAGCCCTCACGCAGGAAGTGTCTCTTGGAGGCAGTGGAAGGTGCTGCTCTGGGAGTGGGGACACCTGGCTCCTCTGGGCCTGGGAGCTGGTTCCCGGCTCTGCCCTGGACACACCCAGGGAGGGGCTGGCTCCCTCACTGCCCGTCCCCCAGCACCAGTCCCTCCCTGGCGCGGGTTGGGGTGCACTTCTTTGTGGAAGGGCCCCTACTTGATTCACTCAGGCTTGCCTGCCCCTGGGGAACGTGGCAGCTCTGGGGCGGCCCCCCCAGGACACTGGAGCCCCCACGCCGGAAGGTGAGCACCCTGCAGAACTGTGTGGGGGGGGCTGGGCAGGGACCACCCTGACTCCCCGTTGTCCCCATCCCTGGCTGACTCAGGGCCAGGGAGCGCCTCCAGGCTGGGGCTTCCTGGCGATGCTGCTCCAGTAGCCGCTTCCTCCTCTGAGCCGCCCTTGTCCCACCTGTAAGGTGGGTGTAACCTGGTGCCCACCTCCGGGGCTGCCGGGCAGGCAGAGGGCAGCTGGCGGCCTTGCCACAGCTCCACTGACAGTTTTACAAAGGCCCTGAAGACAGGTTGGCAGGTGGCCCAGTGCCCCGGAAACTGGCGCAGCTGCATTCCAGGCCCCCTGGCACAGGGGTAAAGGTCTCCAAGAGAGGAGGTGAGGATGGGAGGCAATGCCAGCGGAGCAGGAGCCCTCTCAGCGGTCTGTGTCCTCCCCCGGGACCCTCATGGTCCCATTTTAGAGGAGAAAACTGAGGCTCAGAGAGTCACTGCCCGGGGTCCCCTGGTGGCCCCTCGCTCCTGCTGTGCCTGGAGGGAGAGGGATTGGAGGGACAGGCAGAGGGGGTGTGACTGGGCCCTTCCCAGAGGAGTCCTGTCCCTCACTCGCTCCATCCCACAGATGGGCCGGCCCCTGGGGGAGAAGGTCTCCGACACACAGCTGTCCGCCACCCCTGCCGCCCCCCGCCATGCTCCAGGTGATGCCATCCCGGGCCCCGAGGACTCGGACCTGCTGCCCTCTGTGACCCTGGCTGCAGCCCTGGCCCTGCTCTTCCTCCTGCTGTCAGCCTGGCTGGTGTGGGACAGGCCCCTCCAAGCCCCCTGCTAACGTGGGTTCCCAGGAAGGGGTGGGGGTGTCCCTGGCCTGGGCCTGGCATGGAGTCAGGACTGGCACAGTAGGAACAAAGCCAAGGACATGGAGGGTGGGCGTTAGAAGGCTGGCCTCCCTGTCACACCATGGCCCAAACCCTGAGGCCAGCGCTCCCAGGAGCCCCAGCTGGAGCCCCCCAGGGCCCCCCACGGAGGGCAGGAGCCCAGAGGAGCGCTGTAGGAGCCGCTGCGGGAGCTTGCACGCAGTAGGGCCTCCGATGGCGGGCTAAGTGCTCAGGAGAGTCAGGCCCCAGCCCACTCCTCCTGGGCCTCGCAAATAAAGGCCCGTGACCGCTGGGCATCTGCGGGTCAGAGCGTGTTGGGAAATGAGAGCTCCTGCCCAGGCTCTGCTGGTGCTGGCCCGTGTGACAGTGCACGAGGCTCTTCTCCATTCTGGGCCTTGGTTTCCCCAGTCATCAATCACACGAGGATGGCAAACCCACTTCTGGGCACTGCTGGGAGGGCCGTGTGCCCGCCTCTCTCCCTCCTGGGACCCGGAAAACTGGAAGAGAGGCGGTTTGGGTAGGGATGCACCGGTCTTGGCTGCCACCTGGTGGCAGAAGTCAGAATCGCACATGTGCTGTGAGTCCCCGCCGAGACGCCGGCCGGCGGGGGAGGAGGAGCTTATTTTTTAAAGTGGAAAAATTTGAGCTTGTGGATGAGCCCAGGCCCCGGTACCCAGAGAAGACTTTGGTTTTTTGTATGTGTTATTTTTGTTTTGTTTTTTTGTTACCATTTGCTATTTATCTTCGTTCCCTCCATTTCTGTATCTATAGTCTCCTTACCAAAAACATCATCAGAAGGTGGCGGGGGTGGGGGTGGGGACGAGGGAGAGTCACGTGTGCAAGGGTGTGGCCACTGCCAGGGTCCCCGGTGCCATCCTGCCCACGGCGGCCCTGCCTCAGGCCTTGACAAAGGAAGACACGCATTTCTGGGCGTGGGAGGGTGGTGGAGAGCTTCAGGTTGGGTCTGGAGGCTGCAGACCCTGCTGTCTCTCATTGAACAAATCCTTGCAAGACACCTCCCTTGTGCCAGACCGTGCAGAGAAATGGGGTGCATGGTCGGCCAGGGAGCTCGGGGATACTCCCTCCCTGCTCCTTTAGCACCTGAAGTCACAGTGCGTGCCTGTGTCCAGGCTGGGGTAGCTGGGGAGCTGCTGATCCCTTGTCCCCATCTGGGGAGGATCTAGCCCAGTGCCCTGACCCCGTCCACCCTGGGGAAGGCCGGTGGGGCGTGGGGGTGGGGGCTGTAGGAGCCTGAGAGACTTTCCCAGGCCGGGGGAGAAGGGGTCGAGGTGGGTCCTGGAGGTTTGAAGAAGTGGGGTGGGGGCACCAAGAGAGCAAGGCCTGGTGGCTGGGCAGTGGTTTTTTGACCTGTTACCAGCAGGCACGGTGAGGACACAGGGGTGGCTTCCTCCTTAGCTGACTCTCTTACCTGCTACAGGAAGGCGGAGGCCTGTTCCTACAAGAGTCACTTTGAGCCTGTCCCTCCCCACTCTCCTGGGCATCTGCCCTGTCCCCCAGGCCCAGCCCCAAGCTCAGGGCCCAGCTGGAGTCAGGCAGCCAAGTGCCATCCCCTCCGGCCTTCTGCCCAGGGAGCAGGGCCTGTCCTGTCTGCTCCTTGTCACACCCCTCCCTGCTGGAGGGGAGCGGCTGTGGGCAGGACACCAGCCCCTCCACCTTTGCTGCCCCTGCCCCAGTCTCCACCTTTCCATTTTTGCACCCCCACACCGAACATGCATCTTGTCAGATGGAGACCCTGAGACCCAACTTCTGAGGTCAGGGTGGCCTTTGTAACCCAGGGCACAGATAGTTTGATTCCCACAGGGCGGGCTGGGTCCGGGCCCTGGGGTGGGGGGGCCCAGGGGCCCCCTGTTCTCCTCGCAGCGGCTCAGCCTGCAGAGCCAGCACTTAAACCCTTGGCTCCGCCCTGCAAGTATGAGATTCCAGGCGGGGCCCCCCACTCCGCTCAGAGGCGCTTCCAGCCTGGGGGTGCAGGGGCGCCCAGAGGAGCCAGCGTCCTCTGGGGGTCTGCCCGAGGCCTCAGCCCTTCCCGCGGCCGGCCGGGGCCAGTGAGTAAGCCCGTGGGTGAGCGGGCGTGGCGCTGCGTGTTTGCATTTCTGACCAGTCCTCGTGAAAATGCCCTGTGGCTTCCGGCGGGGTCCCAGCGGCCAAATGTTCAGGAGCGGCTGGGCTCCAGAGGCCCCGCGGGCTGCCCAGCCTCCGTTGCAGGGCCCGGGGCCAGCTCGGGCTCCTTGCGCAGCACTGCGGGGGGGGGGGGGGGGGGACATTGTTCTGAGTAATTCGGTGACCATTGGATCAACACTGCGGCTCCACCTTGGGGTTTTCCCTACGTTGTCTCCCTTCTCCCCTCCTGCTTCTCCCAGCCGGGAGCCTGGGGTCGGGAAAACGTGTGCTTCTGCTGGGTTGTCATCGCTAAAGATGACAGGGTGGGCCAGGGGACTGGGGCGGAGTGGCGAGCCTGAGAGTCCTGGTGTGGGCCAGGTGGATGGCTGGTTGGCAAGGAGGTGCCGGGAACAGGCAGCTTGAGTGTGTGTGTGTGTGTGTGTCTGCGTGTGACTCTGTGTGTGTGTGTGTGTGTGTCTGGGTGTGTGTGTGTATGCACACAGTGTGCCCACATGATCATGTGTACATAATCTCTCTAACACGATGCACACACAGGTGTCTGTGTGCATGTGTAGTGCATGTGTTCATGTGTACGTGCATATCTGTACACATGTGCATGCGTGTGGGTGCCTTGTGCATCTGTTAATATATGTACACTGTGAATGTGTGCACACACCCACATGCATGTGCATGCGTGTATAGCTGTGTACATGTGTGTACATGCGTGTACATGTGTGCTCGTGTGTTTAATCCATGTGGAGACTGGGGATAGAGTGGAGCTGGTTGGTGTCCTTCCTACCAGCCTGCCTGGTGGTGGGCTGGTGGGCATTTGCAAGGTGAGGTTAAAGGTGCCCACAGAGGAGCAAGGCAACTTTGGGCAAGGCCAAGAGCACAGGTGTTGGGGACAACTTCGGGGAGGTATGTAGCCTGTGTCTCCTTTTCTGATCAGTCCCCTGGGGCGGTGGGGCGACACTGCTATCTCCATTCCTTTCTGCTTCCGTCCTAAAAGGGCCCCGGTTTTGTTTGGGGTGGCAGCGTGCCTAACGGCAAACACAGACCCCGCGGTGCCCTCGCAGCTGGACGGGGCCACGTGAGTCAGTCACGGCCAGGAGGTGCTGACAGCAGTGTCCGGGGAGGGCCGTGCTTCCTGATCAGAGAGGTCTGGCTCCTACTCTCTCCTTCCTGCCGGAAGGTGGTCGTGCTGCCTGGGGGTGCCGTAGCCCTCTTGCATCCAGGACGTGAGAGCCGAGGCTAAGGGTGGCAGGCAGGGACCAGGCAGGAGCTGGCTCTTTGGTGACATTATGGAGCCTGGGCATCTTGCTCTGCAAGCTGGTGTTGCACGCCTAACCGATCCAGGGCATCAAGCCCTCTTCACTGGGGACGAAGAAGCCAGGAGACTGTAAGGGGCTGGCACGTGGGCACTCCACACTATCTCGGGGACAATGGGAATTGTCCTCGGGGGCAGTGCTGGCACCTCTCATGACAGTTAGGGCCCCATCCGTGTACAGGCTCAGAGGAGAGGGACGAGGCGGACGAGGCCAGCCAGGCCCGGCTCCCTGCGGGGAGGCGAGCGGCGCTGGGTCTCGGGAAGCAGGGCACTCGTCTGAGCCCAAGTGCCACCTGGAACCATGGGGCTGTGCCAGTCACAGTCCTGCCACCTCGTGTCCTCTGTGAGGTGAGGATGACATACCCAGTATTGGGCTGTGTGGAGACGGCAAGGACGTGATGCTGAAGCCCCCTCCTCGGCCCAGGAGACAGGACAGAGGCGCACACCCAGATGGCAGGTGCCAGCGGGCTGGGCACCCTGCTCCATGACCTGGGTCAGCAGACCCCTCTCCTCCTGCACCTCAGGGACCTGGCTGGACATCCCCCAGAGGACACTCCCGGGACCACTGAGGGGTTCAGTCATGTCCCAGGTGCATCTGCTTGGGGCAGGAAGCGGGGGCAGGAGAAGGCCGGGGGACACTGACCAGCCCCCGTGGCCATCGGCCCCTCCTCGGGGTACTGCTGCGGCCTCTGCCCGCCCTGCTCCCTGGGGTCCCGGCAGGGCAGCTAGTTGACCTGGGGTCGAGTCCTTGCTGTGTGGGCTTGGGCACCGCCGCCCACCACCCCTGCCCGTATGACAGCACAGTTTTGCGGACGGCCGGACACTTCCTGGCCAGCAGCGTGTGCGTGAGTCTCGCACTGTCCTGGCTGTCCCCACCGCGTCCCCTGGTCTCCCTGTTTTGTGCTGGCCAGCCAGCGGCAGGGTCATGCCAGACCCCTGCGGCCCCCTGCTCAGACAGAGCCCGCAGAGCCCCCAGGGCTGCAGGTGGCCCCGGGCACCTCCCGTCGGTGACTTTTGGCTCCTGTGCTGGTCCGGGGACGCGCCACCAAAGCGGTCACTGAATTTTCATCTTGTTTTGCTGACAGTTTAGAATACGTCAAAAATGTTCCCCTAGGAGACCGGAGGGCACCTCAGGGGGTGGGGGCGGGGGCTGGGGGGCCCAGCTGCGGCCCGGTCCCCTGGGAGTGGACCCTTGGGGTTCCTGGGGAGATGCAGGAGGGGTGGGGGGCGGGTAAGGGCTCTGCACAGCCGTTGTCCTCGGGCCCCAGTCTGCACACTCTGGGACCCTCTCCCCTCCGTCCTTGTGACACAGGGGGTGCCGCTCTCCCCAGCCCACAGAGGAGGAAGCTGAGGGGGTCCGTGTGAACACACGACCTAGGCGGGAAGCATGTGCACGCCACACGGACGCCCAGCCCCCCGGTGCGCCCCCCCGGCTGCAGTGTCGGGGCCGGCCGGGCAGGCCTGGAGGGCGCCGGCCCCAGCGCGCCTCACAGGCCGAGGCCCAGAGGCTCCGAGGAGCCGCGGTTACGTGGTGGGTCAGCGGGAAGACCTGACGATCGCCCCAGGGTCCCCTCCCTGCCTGTGGAAGCTGCACTCCTCAGGGACAGACGCTTCAGCGTGAGGACACCGCCCTGGCTCTCTCTGTGCCCCGAGCCCGCAAGTCCCCCTTCGCCTGGACTCTTTGGGGCCAGAATCTTCTGCCACCTTGTGCAGCCCTGGTGCTCGGGTGCCCGCGGGGGCCCCTGTAGCTGCACCCTGAGCTGTCCAGGGCGGGCAGCGCCCTCTCCTGCCTCGTCACCTTCCTGTCCCCACGAAATGCTTCCTCATCAGAACAGAGGCTGAGAGCCCCGCGGGCCCGCCGCTGCCAACGAGAAGTGAACCCCCACGGCCATGGCCGTCTTCCCTCTGTCCACGTCCAAGTCCGGACCCGATGCATCCGAGGCAGGAGCTCTGAGCCTGGGGTCTGGCCCCCGAAAGGCCAGGGGGCGGGCCTCGGTGCACGGGTGCTCGGGCTTTGAAACCGCTCCCAGACGCCCTCGGCTCGAGGGGCTCACGTGAAGCGGCCGTAGACCTGGGCGGCACCGGCCCCACGCCCGTCCAGGCGGCTCCCCGACGACGGCTGGGGGGCCTCTCCACGGCGCAGAGGGCGCCCTGGTGTCCTTGTGAAGGGTGGGGGGCTGTTCGGTACCCGAGGATCCCGGGGGGACCCCGTTCGAGGGCCCAGGGCGTCCTCCCGTCTGTCCCACGGGCCTCGGGCTTCAGGCGCTCACACGTCTCGGGGGGGACAGCAGGCGCTTCCGTGTGGTTAGAACCCTCTGGGGCGTCTGCCTAGGGCGGGGGGCAGCACCCTCGCTGTCCGGGGCCTCCCCGCCCCCCACCCCCGCAGACGGGCTGGGGCTGCAGACTCCCAGACCTGGAACGGGCCCCCGGCCTCGGGGAGGCCGCGCTGCAGCCGACTTGGCCCGTCGGCCGGGGTGGAGCCGCCGGCCTGGCCTCCGGGGAGGCTTCCTGGGTCCGGGCCACGGGCGGGGCGCGCAGCCCCCGCTGACCCAGCCCCCTCCCGGGGCGCCTGTCCGCCCCGTGTCTGCTGGGGCTGACCCCGTGGTCCGAGAGGTGACAAGCTGGAGGAGACACACAGCACCCCGACTTCAGAAGGGGTCCGAGCGCCACGGCAGGTGAGACGAGGCTGAGTGGATGCGAGCACAGCGACGAGGCCTGCAGGGCTGATAACCCCCCTCGGGGGCTGTCTGAGCATCGGGGAGTCCGCGCCGGGAGCAAGCCAGCACCGCGGGGTGCGTGGGTGCCCGCGGGGGGCGCGCCCCGACCTCCGGGGTCCGGACCGGCTGCTCGTGCCTCCGCTCGTTGGACCTCCTCGACGGCGCCCGTGAACGACGGTCACCCCTGAGAACGTTAGCTGGCTGTTGGTCACAGTCCCCGCCGTGTGTTGCTATTGTGCTAAAAAGTAAACTAAAAAGTCGTCACGACACCAGAAAGCTCTCGGTCCGTCACACGCTGACGGGGGAGGGCGCGGGTGGGGAGACTGAGGCCGGGGTTCGGGCTCCCGGCGGGGGCTCCATCAGGCGGGGACATGCACGTGTGAGTGGGCGTCACCCCTCAGCCATGAGTGGAGGGAGGGGTTCGGGGAAGGGCAGTTAGGGACAGCTGTGGGGAGAGGCTGTGGGCGAGCTGGGGTTCGAGTCAAGCCCTAGAGGTTTTAACAGGCTGGGTGCGGAGGCCCACGCGGGTGTCCAGCTGCAGGGGACAGCGTGCGGGCACCCCGCACACCCCCCTCACAAGCACACAGGCGTCGCGGTCTGTGACCGAACAGGACGCGGGGCTTGGCGGGCAGGAGGGGCCAGCCTGCTGGGAGGCGTGCAGCCGGGGGGGGGTGGTGCCCGGTGCCCCCAGGAGCGCTGACGCGGGGCTCGCGCTAAGGGACCATGGTGGCCGGCCCCCCGGTATCTGCTGGGTGCAGGCTGGGAGAGCCGTGGGTCCGCCCTGAGGGACGCCTCAGACCACAGCGGCCCGTGTGTAAGATTCTGGGGACAGGCGTCCCCACGTCCCTAGATCTCACGGTGACTTCTGAGCAGGTCAGTGGGAACCGCAGGGTGAGCTTCCAGCGGCTCCCGGAGGCCGCGCACGGCCCTACCCCACATTCCTCTGGGCTGGGCTGGAGCTGTCCTCCTGCCCTCAGGGCCGGAGGGGACGGGGACTGCTTTGTCAGGCTGGGGCCGTGGCCAGCACAGCCCCAGGACACGCCGTCTCCTGGCCTGGCCTCCTGGAGCCGGGCCCGGGCTGGGAATGGCGTCTGACCCTGCGTTCCAGGCAGGGCTGGGGCAGTGTCCTCAGGATACAGCTGTGCCCAGCTGTTCCCCGAATGACATTAGAAAGTCCAGCCTCTCCCTAGCAGCTCTGCTGACCAAGGGACACAGGTGTGGGGTCTTTTGGGGACCCAGGACCCTTGGGGCAATAGGACAGAGCTGGGGGAAATCGTGGCCTTGCTGAGGCCTCCCAGGGACCCCTGTCTGCAGCCCCGTCCACGGGACGCCCCTCGCCCGGCTTGTCAAGTTGGGAAAGCTGCTGGCTTCCCGCGGGACAGCTCCTAACTCCCTCATCACGACACCAGGGTCACCGGGAGAGAAGCCAGCCCGCCACTTCAGCCTCCGCCCTCCCTGAAGCCAGGGGTACCAGGCCCAGAAGCTCTTACCTGAGCCCTCGTTGGAGTGTTTGCCTTCAACAGGAGGAGGGGACACTGAGGGCTTGTGGTCACGTGTCAGCTCGGCCACGGCCTTTGGGCAAGTCACAAAACTTCACTGTGGCCCAGGTGCCTGTGGGGTTAGTGGGCCTCCCAGAGTCACGGGCCCTCGGGCGAGGGGCCACAGCCTTGCGATCCAGCCTGGATGGCCAGTGTGGGTGCGGGTCCCTCCGCAGTGGCAGCGCGGCCATCACCCTTGGTCCGGACTGCTGCTTCCGCCCGATGCCTCTGTGAAGGAGGATTCTAGCAGCACGACCCGCTCCCTCCCGTGCTCGCTCGTGCTGCAAGGTGCACGCTCTGCGGGCAGCAGTGTCGTCTGTCTCATTTACTGCGGCCTCCCCAGTGCCTCACACAGGGCCTGGCGTGTACATGAAGCTCAGTGACTGTTGGCTGAATT
The DNA here is from genome assembly GCA_004026885.1 of Lyroderma lyra. Classification (NCBI taxonomy): domain Eukaryota; kingdom Metazoa; phylum Chordata; class Mammalia; order Chiroptera; family Megadermatidae; genus Lyroderma; species Lyroderma lyra. The sequence goes on from PVJL010005592.1 coordinate 17,602, forward strand.
CACCCATTAACTGACTTGTTGTTGGGGACAGCAGAGGTTCACCGCATAGACCCCAGAGCCAGGCTGCCCGGGTTCTGAGGTGGGAGTCGATGATTTACTGACTGTGTGACTTGTTGTGAGTTATGGGATGTCCCGTGCCTCAGTTTCCTCATCTATAAAGCAAGGGTACAAGATGGCCAGTGAAGAACCAGTATAAACCCTCCTAGTAGGAATAAAACACGGCCATCCCCAGTGCTGTCTTGAGCTGGTGAGGGCCTGTGGATTCTTCAGGCCAGGAAGGGGAAACGGGGGCACTCAGAGAAGAAGGGGGAACACCCAAACTGGCTTAGCTTTGAGTTATGTGTGAGTGTGTGGAGTGAATGTGAGTGTGAGTGAGTGTGTGTGAGTGCGAGCGTGTGTGTCTGTGAGTGTGTCTGTGATTGTGAGTGAGAATGTGTGTTTGAATGCGTATGTGAGTATGTGTGAGTGTGAGTGTGTGTGAATGAGTGTGAGTGTGTGTGAATGAGTGTGAGTGTGTGTGAGTGAATGTGAGTGCGAGCGTGTGTGTCTGTGAGTGTGTCTGTGAGTGTGAGTGAGAATGTGTGTTTGAGTGCGTATGTGAGTGTGTGTGAGTGTGTATGAGTGTGAGTGTGTGTGAATGAGTGTGAGTGTGTGTGAGTGAATGTGAGTGTGTGAGTGTGAGGTGTGTGAGTGTGTGTGTGAGTGTCTGTGAGTGTGTGTGAGTGTCTGTGAGTGTGTGTGAGTGTGAGTGTATGTGAATGTCTGTGAGTGTGTGAGTGTGTGTCTGTGAGTGTGTATGTGAATGTGTGTGAGTGTGTGTGAGTGTGTGAGTGTGAGTGCGTGAGTGTATGTGAGTGTGTGTGTGAGTGTGAGTGTATATGAGTGTGTGAGTGTATGTGTGTGTGAGTGTGTGTATGTGAGTATGTGTGAGTGTGTGTGTGTATGTGAGTGTGTGTGAGTGTGTGAGTGTGTATGTGGGTGTATGTGGGTGTGTGTGAGTGTGATTGTCTGTGTGTGAGTGTGAGTGTGAGGTGTGTGAGTGTGTATGTGGGTGTATGTGAGTGTGTGAGTGTATGTGTGTGTGAGTGTGAGTGTATGTGAGTGTCTGTGAGTGTGTGAGTGTGTATGTGAGTGTATGTGAGTGTGAGTGTGTGTGAGAGTAAAGCTCAATCTATTGTCCGTGAAGCTGGGAAGAGACACAGCTTGGGGCACAAGCCCCCGAGCAGTGCAGACGGCTGGCCTGAAACAGAGATTTAGCAAGTGTAGCGTCAGGCCTGGTGGGGGGCGCTTTCGGAAGCGGGGTGCAGGGACGGAGTGACCTTCAGCGGAGGGAAGGGAGTTCCTGGAGCATGACAACTGCTGACTGGCTGACTGAAGTGAGTTGTCACCAGTAGTCCGGGATGGACTTAAAGCTGGCTCTGGCATTAACCGGTTGTGGTGGCCAAAGAACAGTCCCTGTCTTCTCTTTTTGAACTTGGAGAATTGGAACTTTGCTATTGTCATTGATTAAACTGGAGCATCGTTGTCTGGGCTCCTTTGGGGCCAGAGGAAGGCATGGTGTAGAACCTGGCCATGTTGGGGGTCCAACAGCAGACCATCTTCACAAACTCGGGATTCCCGGGGCTTCACCTTACCATCAAGGTAAACCAGAAACTCCCTCTGCCCTCTGGGCTTTGCATCAAGCCTTGGTGCTGGGGTGAGGAGGAACGGTTTTCTAAGAATTCATAATGACAAGCTAGCCCTTGTGTGTGTGCACACCCTCTCGGTTATCCCCAAACCTCAGACCAGCGATGTTAGCTTAAAGGGTTCTCAGACCGGGAGTGCGCCAGTCGTGTGGCAGATGCAAGTGCAAGTGTTTCCTAAGGGAACCTGCCTCCACAGCAAATGAGAAGTTCAGAGCGAAAATCCACTGAATGCACAGGGAAACCACGAGGGAGAGCAGACAGAATAATAGGCAGAAGAATCAGACCAACAAAAAACTTTAGATATTAGAAATACCACACTCAGAAAAAAAAATTAATCTGTTTTATAAAAGCAGTGAAAAGAGACTTGAATATTCTAATAAAGAACAAGCATATTCCTAGAAATAAAAAGCATAGTATTTGAAATTAAAAAGCCAAAGGAAGATTTAACAACAGCTTAGACACAGCTGAAGGGGGAATCAGTGAACTGAAGGGTAAGGCAAAAGAAATTAGGAGATAGAGACCTGGGAGCTATAAACCAACAAGCAAACATGGAGGACAGAGTAAGAAGGGGAGCACATTGCCGATTGGAGTTCCAGAAAACAAGGGGAGAGAGAATGGGGCCAGCGGCAGTATTTGAAGGGCTGAAACGGCTCCAGATCTAATGAAAGAAAGCCACCCACACATCTAAGGAACCCAAAGAATGCTAAGCAGGGTGAGTCAAACGCAGCATGCAACAACCAAAAGGAGACCTAGATTACCTCCGAAGACACCGACGCCGAGAGCCGACTTGTCTGTGACAACAGTGGAAGCCGGCAAACAGAGAAAAGATGTTGTCAAAAGGCTGAGGGCAAAGGACTGTCACGGTGAGATTCAACTTCCAGTGCAAAGGGGCACAGTGAAGACTGTTAGAGGCAAATAAAAATCAAGAAAATGTCCCACAAACCATTCACCCTTGAGGAAGTTTTAAAGGACATATTTGAGGCAGAAGGACAGTAAAACCCTCGATGGGACAGTGGGAGGGATGAGCATCCAAGAGATTGTCACACCCGTGGGCAGATCCACACAGATCAGGGCAGTGAAGACATCATGCAGGAAGACAGAGCAACAATACAAGGTCACAAGGCCTTAAGGTAAGGAGGGGAGTATTAATTGAGTATAGACTTTAATAAGCAACCACTAAAGGAATAGAAATAGAGTATATAAGTTCTAAACCAAGAGAGAGGAAAGTAGAATTTGAAAACTCAATAACTCAAAAGGCAAGAAAGGGGACAAGAGGAGTGTAGAAAAGACAACAAAAGATGGTAGACATGAGTCCAGATATATCGGCAATGACAATATATAGAAACAAAGAAAACGGTACAGTTAAAAGACCATGATTTCCAGCCAGATAAAAAGGGCAAAATACAGCTATAAGCTCTTTTTACGAAACATGTCTGAGACATAAAGACACAAAAAGATAGAAAGGAAAAGTTTATGCAAAGACTAAGCCAGAGAAAGTTCCAAAAAACTATATTGACAGGAAAATCTACTTTAAGCCAAAAAGAACTACCAGAAATAATAGTTCATTGCTTAAAGATCAAAACATTTGATTTATCGGGAAGCTATAACCGTTTTTACCTTGAATGTACCTAACAACAAACCCTCAAGGTATAGAAAGCAAAATTTGGTTGAAGTACAATCACAACTCCCTTATCAGAGGGGAGAGAAAAATAAAGCTCATAGACATGTGACGTACCCACCCTGCATTTACCCATATTATGTTCAATGAGTTTTTGCAAACGTACATTGTTTTGCAATCTTTACTCGAATTCAGTTTCAGGGGGCTTTGCATCACCAGAAAAGTTCTCTCGTGCCCATTCGTAGCCAATCGCTGCACACCTCACCCGAGCGCTGGCAGCCACCAATGTCTCTGTCGTGTCACCTCTTCTAGAAACTGGATGAATCTACTTAACGTGCAGTGTGATTGCAGCCGTCCCAGCGGGTGTGAAGTGCTACCTCGTTGTGGTTTGACTTAGGTTTCCCGAGTGACGAGTGCTGTTGGGGATCTTTCCTTGTGCTTATTGCATTCGTAAATCTCGGGTGAAGCGTTGAAATCTTCTGCTCATATTTTTTTTCTTGAGCTGTTTCTCCTCTTTTGAAAATTTACATGCTTTCGATACAAGTCCTTTGTCACACATCGGTTTTGCAAGTATTTCCTCCCAGTCTGCTGCTTGTCTTTTTAAATTTCCTTAATGAGAACTTGTGGAGGGCGGAAGTTTTCTATTTTGATGAAGTCTAGTTTATTAATTGTTTTCTCTGGTGGATCATACTTTTGGCTCATAGCTAAGACATCTTTGCCTAATCCAAGGTCACAAAGATGTTCTCTTGTTTTGCACTAGGTGCCTTCTGTTTTTGTTTTTTTTTTTTACTTAATTTGGGGGTAAGGGTGAGGTAAGGGTTGAGGTTCTTTTTTGCATGTGGGTGTTCATTCATTCCCACACCCTCTGATTTAAAATCTCCATGTGAGGGATGTTATCACTCCTGTCTCAGTGACGGCCTCTGCCCAGAGGGGACACAGAAGCGTTAAGCAGCACGACCCACAGCTCGGTTTCGGGCCCGGGCAGACTGAGGAGCGAACGTGCGTGGCAGGTTCCCACGGGGCAGTTACGAAAGCTGATCACGTATCAGGGTGCAGAGCGGATCCACGTGGAAGCCTGGTTCCTCACAGACTGGCCTCAGTACCAGCCCGAAAGCAGTAACAGAAATAGCTCGAAAGCCCCCTTCTCTGCGAGTTAAGGAAGAAGACCTCGTAGCGGAAATCACAGGGCGATCCCGGCGCCGGCTCAGCGGGCTCCCAGAGGCCCGCCAGTCGGTGCACACGAAGTGGGGGGCGGCAGGGTCCGCGCGTGGCGCGAGCTGCGGGGCGCCCTTTGTCCTCTCCGCCTCCTCCCCTTCCCGCTCCCCATCCGACCCGGCGCCTGTGTGGTCGGTCGAGCTCCTGTGAGCATGGCCCCTGCTCGGCTGCGGCCACAAACCCGGCCGCCCAGCGCCCTGGGTGCTCACAGGAGGTGCAGCCCCTGGGGGCTTGGCTGGTCCACAGGGAAGTCCCCCATGTGCCATCAGACAGCAGGACAAGGGTCGGGGGGTGCTGTGAGGGGCCGTGGGCAGCGCACCTAACCAGGAAACCCCAAACCACGTGGGGTCCAAGCTCGGCGGGCGGCCAAGGCGGCCGAGATGCCTTGGGGTGAGGAAGGGGTGACAGGTGCGGGAGCCCGCGCCGGGCTGGGAAGTCCGTCGTGCGGGTGGCGGTGACGGCCGATTCGCAGGACGCGGGCTGGGCGCGGCCCAGCACAGAAGTTGGCAGGAGGGATGAGCCAGCCCCCGGGGCTGCCCTCTGTGCCCGCACGTCGGGGGGTGCCATTGCGTGACTTCTGGAACCGGCGAGAGGCCGCCCCCAGCCCCCGAGGTCAGGGCCGGCGGTCGGAGGCCGCCGCTTCCCGGAGCCTGAGCGGCAGCGGGCACTTAGCGGCGGCGCTCGGAGGCGCGGGGCCGGGGCGGGGTGGGGGCTCCCCAAACATCTTCCAGATGTGGCCACGGCCACCCGATAGCCTGGCTCCGGCTGGGGCCCTCGGCCAGCGGGCTCCTGTTAGCCGAGCTGCCAGGAAAACAAAACCAAGACACAAAGGGCCTCACTGCTCGGCCGGGAGAGAAGGGGCGCTCCGGCTGGATGCGCGGGTCCCTCCCCTGTGGCCTTGGGGTGGTCACAGCCATTTGTTGGCTGCCTTCTGGGGGGGAACCCCAGCTTCTCTGGATCAGGGGCTCCCCGGAGGGCTGGACAGAGCCGGCACCCCTCCACTTCTCCCCAGTGCACGTGGTGGGCAATGAGGAACTCCCGCTCCCGCTCACTCTAGGTGACACGGCGGCCCCGCATCATGGCACTGGTTTGCTGGTGTGCCTCTGCCGGCCCTCCTGGGCCAGGCCGGCTCCTCTGCACCGGGAGGCCGTGGGTGCGATGCTGTCACCTCCATCGTCCCATTGGGCGGTCCCAGCAGGACAAGCAGGGGCCCTCCTTCTAGGGGGTTGAGAGCCGAGGGTGGGCACTCCAGAGCCAGTTCCTTTCCTGGTGCACTGGCCCCTCCATCTTGCTTCTGGGGGGCAGGCCAGCAAGGGGTCTAGGCTGAGGCTTCTGAGGTCACTGACGAGCCATTCGTCCAGTGTGGGCTCTTCAAGCAGCCATGAGCCTGTCCTCGCCAGGGCACCCACTTATTCGTTGACCCGTACTGGTTCCGTGAGTGTGGGGAGCACGGTGATGGTGGGGACGCTCCGGCCAGCGCGGAGCTTTCAGGCTGCAGAGGATGGAGGGTGGGTCCTGGCCCCGCGAGGCACCAAGCTGGCGTGTGTGGTGCTCGCTACCCTCCGGGCAGGCCTGTCCCTCCACCTCTGTCCCTCTGTCCACAAAGGACGCAGAAGCGCGAGGGGCCAGGGAAATGGGGGTGACCTTCGCTCTATGCTACTTTGCAGAACTACTTAGCTGTTCCAACATTTTGGGCTGTGACTGCTGGTGACAACTTACCTTGACCACACACCACCGGTGACTACGTTTTGCCCCATCTGGGCAGCCAGGAGAGCTGGTGAGGACCTGCCCGCCCGCCAGGCCTGTGGGTGCCACTACTCACCCCTCCTCAGCGCCCCCCGCCCCCTGCACCACCACCCCAGCTCGTTGGCCCCTCCTGTGCTGGTCACCGCCTCTGGTCCCCTTCCTGCCACCTTCTCACAGCAGTGGGACCTGACCTTGAGGTCATGCTGCCCAACCTGCTCCCACATCTGCAGCGGCCCCTTGGGACCCGCCCACCCACTCTCCACCTGGCGCTGCCCACGGCTCCCCACATCGGCCTCTGTGGTCCCCCGGCACCCCCGGACCATTGCCTGCAGGTCAGCAAACAGCAGGCCCTGTGCCGCATCTCTCCCGCACCCCCCCTGCCCCCCACTGCTCGTCTCGGGCTTAGCCGCCCCTCTGGGCTGTGTGGGGCCGGAGGGTTGGGAACGCCGCTGGGCACGTGGTGACCACTCAGGGAAAACAACCCGAGCCTGCCTGGCTCCGCGGCCTGCTTGTCTCCTTTTCCGGCCTTTTTGTACTTTCCCAAGACTTTTCCAGTCCCACCAGCCTCTGACTTAAATCACCGGGACGAATCTGGGTGGCCGGCGGGGCAAGGCTGCTGGTCCCACTTGAAAGTGAGGAGACAGGGGCCCTGGAGGAGAAGAGCCAGGCCCCAGGGCCCTGAGTGGAGCAGGGTGGCTAGGACGGCAGCCAGGTCCCCAAGTGACACATGCCCTGTGTCCCTGCTGGCTATGTCGCTCAGCCAGCTTTGTTAACCAGCTAACCAGCTAACCAGCTAACCAGCTAACCAGCATGCCGAGATGGAGAGCCCGGGGCTTCGAGCCGACTTTGCAGAATCGGTCAGTCTCACCGCATACCTGGCCCCGCTCCTCCCGCCAAGCCCCGGGCTGCGAGCAGCACCCCGCAGGCCTCCCCTAACTACAATAGCAGCTCCCCGAGCAGGACAGCGTATGAGGTGGATGGGGAGCCGTAAAGCCTTTTTAAAAGGGGCAATAAAAGTTTTGGATTTCAGATGGTCTTGCCGGAGAAGAGAATAACAGAGACAGGAAATGTCAGTAGCAGACGCGACAAAGGCCACAGCGCACAGACCGGCCTCAGACGAAAACACCTCTGCTTGTGCAAACAGAGGCTGGCCTGGCGGGGGCCCAGGTGCTCCCCACGCCATGCCAGCCTCACCCCGGCCGGTGGGGGAGGCGCAGGGGCTGCCACAATAGACTGTTTTGTCTAGTTGTTGTAAGTGTTTATAATACTTCTCCGTTCGGGCTGCCGGAGGTGTGTGGCGCCCTCCCCGCAGCTGGGCGCTGAGCGTGTGTGCGTGTGTCTGTGTGTGTGTGCACGTGTGTGTCTGTGTGTGTGTGTCTGTGTATGTGTCTATGTGTGTGTGTGTGGTGTGTGTGTGTTGTGTGTGTGTGTGTGTGTGTGTGTGTGTGTCTGTGTCTGTGTGTCTGTGTGAGCATGTGTGTGTGTGTCTGTGTGTCTATCTGTGTGAGCATGTGTGTGTGTCTGTGTGTGTGTGTGTCTGTGTGTGTGTGTGTCCAGGCTGGGGGGCGTGGCTGGACCTGGGCACATGTGTGGTCAGGCCAGGCTGCCCTGGAGCCTCTGGAAGCCAGGCCCAGGCCCAGGGAGGCTATTGCTGGTTCAGGAAGGATCCACGAGGGGGGACATCACCCTGCTCCCCTACCCCTTCCCCATGTCCTGGCAGTGAGGCCACAACCGGAGCTGGGCCTCTGCCTCTGTCGCTTGGTTTAACTCAGGATTCGCAGCCCACGTGTCCAGGGGGCTGTCCTGGAGCTGTGCTTCCCCGCTGGGTAGCTGCTGGCCACGGGGCTGGGGCTACCCGGGGTGTACATATCAGGTGGGCAGGGAATCTTTAGTACGTCTCGGGCAAGCACGCCCCAGGTGTGAGGCCGACTCAGGTGAAACCAGTACCTTTTATTTATCCCAAGTTCAAATGCAATCAGGCCTCCCGCATTTTACCCACAACCCTTCGCCTGTGGCTATTTGAGTTTAAATTCATTAAAATCAACGGATGGGGAGAGACTGGGCTCCTCTGTCACACCGGCCACGTCGCAGAAGCCCGGGAGCCCCACGCGGGAGCGGCCACCTCTGTGGACGGCGTGAGAGCGGGCGCTCAGCAGGGCTGCACGGGGCTCCCCGTGACACGAGGACTGCGTTTCAGGGCCTGCTCCTCACGGAACCCTCAGGACTCACGGGCCCGCAGCTCCCCACCAGGGTTGGGGGGGACAGGGGTCCCGTCAGAGCTTAAGGTGGGTCGCGCCGGCCACAGAGGCACCACGATTCTCAGACCCCGGGGCTCCCTAACATGGGATCGACATTTCAACGTGAAGGCCATGACACTTCTTGTCAGCCTTGGGGTTTCTGGTCCCCCTCCCAGCACTCCCCTGCAGAGCCCCTCAGATGTCCAGGTGGGCCTCGGAGCCAGAGGAAGATGCCTTTGGGAAGACTGGCAAGATTGCGGTGGCCAGCGTCCGAGGGATGAGGGCCAGCTGCTGCATCCTGGCCCTCAGCACCCTCCTCTGCACGGTGGGCTCAGGCCCCGCACCTTGGGGCCCTCCGAGGGGTCTGCGTGGGGGCCGGCCCTGCCTGGGAGGGGCACGGCGGGCCTGGAGCCCGGGAGGCGGATGGGCTGAGGGCTGGAGCGCGCCTCCTAATTGTCCATGACTTACAGACTTGGCCGGGCTCCCAGACGGCCTCATAAATCAGCGCGGCCACAGTGAGTAGCCTGTTAGTGCAGCCCTTAGCGCTTGGCAGGCCCCCGCCTCCGCCCTGCTTGGGAGCACCCCGCTGCTTCCAATTTTCCATGCGCTGCCGCAGGGGTGGGGCTGGGGCATGCGCACTGTGTGCGCGGGGGGCGACGGGGGGCGGCAGGGGCAGGAGGAGGGTGGGGCTGATGGGCAGGGGCCAGCCACCTTGCAGATTTTCTGTTTCTGGAGCCACACCCCTGGTCGCCCCCAGAGTGTCCCCTTTCCTTACGGCCCAGTGCCGTGACTCATGAGTGTCCCTTTGTGCAGATGGGAGACGGGGCCAGAGGGGGAGACTGTCTCCAGGGTGCACCCTCTCTTCCTGGTGCATGCAGGTGCGCATACGTGTGCGTGCACCCCTCAACCACAGCTGCAGCCACCGGGGGCAGGGCCGAGTGGGGGAGGGGCCCTGGGACGGGGACACGCCTGGGTGGGTGGCCCTGCAGCTGTGGAGACTTCGCTTCTTCGTCTGGAAGACGAGCTTGGCGAGGACGCTGGGCGCTGTGTGAGGGGCTGAGTGGGCTGTGGGGACAGAAGGTGCTGAGCCAGGTCCAGGACCCGAGGCATGGACCTCTGGGCAGTTAGGGGGGCCGACAGATAGGGGTGGGGTGCCTAGTCGAAGGGTCCGCCTTGTTCCCAGCCCCAGGTGCCAGAGCTAGCGCTCAGCCCCCTAAACGTGCAAGAGGTGACTCTGGGACACATAACGGGCCAGCCCCCCCCCCCCCATGGGAGTGGACGTGGGTAACTGCATGGTCTGGAAATACAAACAGGCCCCAGACAGGTGTAGGTAACTTCCTGCCTGACAGATGTGCCCGGGTGATTCGGGGAGGCGCAGGTTTGTGAGGTGATGTCTGGGAGGCCAGCTCCCGCCACCCCCCGGGGCCCAGAGCAGACGGGCGCTGGACGGGAGCAGGCTGACCTCCCCGGGAGTCCAGCTGCAAGGCCCGCCACTGGCCCCTGCTCAAGGTGCCCGCACCCAGGCCCACCGTCCCACACTGGGAAGCCTTGGGCAGGGCTGAGAGACGTGCAGCGCTCAAAGGACCAACACGGGCGCCCAACCTGGGCTCCCAGTAAGGCCAAGAAGTCCAGGGGATTCTTACTGGATATTGTCATTGGAAGGACTAGATGTAGGGACCCAGCTGGAGAGACGGCCAAGGGGCAGGCGGGCCTGGGCCAGGGACAGAGCTGGCCACGCTGGCCCTGGCTTCCTAAATGGGCATCTCAGAGCCTGAGGGCATGGGACAGGAGTGGTGATGCCAGTGCCCCAGACAAAGCAGATGGCGTGGGGGGACACAGGACCCCTGTGTGGTTGGGACAGGGCTGGGAGGACCCACACTGCCTCCAGGATCTGCGACACCCCGATCGGTCCCGACCGAGGCCCGCGGTGAGGGAGAAACGCCTTTTCTTTCCCGTACGGCGCTTAGCGCCCCGGGGAAACTTAGTAAGTGGGTAGAACCAGCACAGCGGGTGCTTCCCAAATCCCTGGGACCTCTCAGAACATGAGGACGGGGGCGGACAGGGGGACCCTCACCGGGCATAAGGGGGGAGGGCGGGGCTTGGAGCTGGGGGGTGCAGGGTCAGACACAGGCGCAGCACAGGGTGGAGCAGTCCAGCTTGGCCGGGGGCCCTGCGCTGCCAGCCTTCTTGTTGACCTTGGGCAGCAGCAGGATGAAGGACATGGCCAGGGCACAGTGGTAGAAGCTGTGGACATAGGTGTAGTCCCAGTCCTGCAGGGGCAGGGCAGGGGGGTGGGCGTGTGTCAGTCTACGGCTTTAGAACTGTCCCCGAAGCACAACTCCTCTCCGAGACCCCCTGTGCCTCTGCTGTGCGCCAGGCACCTGCCACTGACACAGGCTCCTCCCCACCCCCTCACCTGTCCTTGGGAGTCAGGCCAAGGGCCTTCCTCCAAGAGGACCCCCCTCACGGTGGTCTCTCCTGCCACCTAGATCATCGAAGCTCTGCGTCAGCTCCTGGGCCTGTGACAATGAGGCTGGGGCTGCTCCCTCTCTCCCTCCCGCCACCGTGCTCTCTCCACACGCCTTCCCTCCCTCCGGCCCCCGCCCCACCAGCCCTGACCCCCGCCCCGGGTACCTCGAAGAAGAAGCGTAGCATCAGGGCCAGCGCCCCGAAGCAGAGGCCGGGGCCGATCTGCTGGGTGTAGACACTCTTGTCGGGGTACAGACCCTTCTTCTCCTTCATCTGTTGCAGCTGTGGGGACAGTGACAGAAAAGCTCTTAGGTCACAGCGTCCATCCGTGAACAGTTGCCCTGAACCAGGGGGACAGCTGGCCCTGGCCCTCGAACCCGGTCATCCTCAGGTGGGAGATGGGGCTCAGGGAGATGCCCATGGGAGCCCACAGCCTGGGTGACAGGGCTGAGAACCCCTTGGGCCATTTGGCCACATGAGGACCCCCTGACTGCCTGTTTGGGGTGTAACGAGGCCCCCCTCATGGTTCCCAGCCAGAGGGGAGCCCCAAGGGAGCCAGACGCCGTGACTGCTCACAGTGAGGGGTGTGGAGCAGGGGACCTGCCTGCTGGCGTGGCCCTCGGGCGTGCCCGCGTGGTGGCCCGTGAGCGCCTCCGGTGCTTCAGCGGTCAATGGACACACGGTGCCATTTAGGAGGCACACCTGACCGGCACGCTAATCCTGTGGCTTCTCAGACACCCACGTGTAGAGTGCGACTCCAGTAGGCATTTCCGTTTAAAAAGACAGCGCAGAGAGGTGGTGAGGGGGTCCGGCGCCCGTGACCCTGCTGCACCGGCCTGCGGTCGCGCCCGGGCCTGGCCCCGCCGCAGCCCCAGCGCACACCTGTCTCCACTCCCTCCCCCGGGCACCACCGTGCCCAAACCGGCACAAGACGGGATGAGCCTCCCGGAGAAAAAGCCACCCTCCTTCCAGGAAGCCCTGCCCTTGAAAATCCAAAATAAACTCCACGTTAAATGGTCTAGAAAACACAAGTCGGGCCCCAGATGTCAGGAGCCAGGCAGCCCTCTGGGTTCCTGTGGCCGGGTCCACAGCCCGAGGGCCGTGGGAGTCCCCACGATGCTTCGTGGGGACACTGTGAGTGACCGCTCCTCCAGCTCATTCCAATCCAGCCCAGGTTGGGGCCTGGCCGAGCCCTGCAGGAGGAGCAGCCCTCCCCGCCAGAACAAGGAGCCTTTATCCTGCTCACTGCTAGGGTGTCAGCACATCCCAGGGCCGAGAGCTCTCTGTATGCATTCCAGCATATTCCACGGGTCCAGACCAGTCAGGCCCAGCACACGTCCTCTCTGCTCATAGGCGGTGCCGAGGGGCCTCCAGGGCCTGCCCAGGGCCAGCTTGCGCCCCCCAGGTCTGAGTGGAGGCGGGCAGCGCGAACCCTCTGTCCTGGGTGCAGACAGGAGCGGGGTGTGTTTGGAAGGCTCGCCACCAGGACTTCACGCCCCCTCCCGAGCCTGAGAACTGGGTTGGTGGGCTCCTTCTGCAACTCTGGCTCAGTTCTCTTCCCTGAGAACTGCCCTTCTGCCTCCCTGGCCTGGGTGCTTCTCCCTGCAAGGCTCTGGGGGTGCAGGAAACAGTCCTGGGGCCAGTGTCCCTCTGTAGCTTGGGCTACTGCGAGTGGGTTTTGGTCCTTGCAGCCAGGAGGTTCTTGGCACCACAGAGGGGGCACAGGGGCCTGGGGACCGTGTGTAAAGGGCTCGTGGGTGCCAGGCCCCCAGCCGCCAGGGGAAAGGCCATTAGTGCTGAGAACTCGGTCTCGGGCTGCCTCAGCGCTCAGGAGCAGTTCTGTCAGCCTCACACCACATCCTCCCTTCGCACTGGAACCAAGCTGAAGGCTCCTCCCCTCCAGGAAGTCTTCCCAGATTAACCCAGGCCATCTGATCGACACTGCATCTCTTCAATAATAGTAATAAAATAATAAATGGCCCCCACTTGTTGAACACATTAGAAGCCAAGTCCAGTGCCAGTACTTAAGACGCATTATATCAATTAATGTTTGAACCAATCCTAAGAGGTCAGTCCTGGACTTTACAGATATGGAAACTGAGGGAGAGAAGTCCAGTAACTTGGGTACAAACCGGAATTGCGTGGCTCGGGCGCCTGGTGGTCATTTCCATGTCCAGCAGCCCGCCCGTGAGGCGGGAGGTCCGTGGAGACCCCAGGTGGGAGGAGGGACAGTCAGGGAAGTCACCTGACTGCTGGAGGGTCACACGACACGCACCCATTTCGCTGCGATGATGAGGACGGCCGTGCCGATGGGGCCCGAGTACACCCCGTAGCCCCAGCGGTCCTGGTAGATCCGCACGGCGATCGTCAGGACCCCGAACATCACCAAAGTTGACCTCTTGGGTTCGTCAAAGTCAGCCAGGGCTGGAGGGGCCGGGGAGAGAGACCGAGAGGGGCGAGTGGCTTCCCTGCCCTTTCCTCGCCACGACTCCCCCTCAGGCACCCCGTAGGGGCAGGCTGACTCGATGTCCCATTTCCGACGGGGCAGAAAATGCCAGTGCTGTCCTGTGTCCACTGGTGCGTCTGGCCAGCCTAGTCTCACCGGGCTAAATTCAAGGTGTCAGTACTGTTGCTTTCTGTCCCGTGTGAAATGGGATGTCTGGTCAGGCTACTTAGGGGCTCAAGTGTGGCTGGTGTCCCCTCACCAGCGAGACCCCAAGGCCTCGCCTCATTACTCAGTGGTCCGAACCCCAGCTGACTTGGAAGGAAAGGCTGCCACCTCCCCATGGACAGGGCAGCTTGGACAGCCCTGGCGGGAAGTCGCTTTAATGAGCAGGTCAATACGAGGCCCTCCCAAGGGGACCACTAGGACCAAGAATCGAACACAGAGGTCATGTGAGAAAGATCGGGGTCCTCCAAAGGGCCTGGTCAAAGAGCAGGAGGCCCCATGTGACGGGGACCGTGCCCTGACGTTGCCACGAGACCACAGTAAGGGGAACAAACATTGCAGAAGGACATGATTTTGAATGATCCCATCCTCGCACAAACCCGAGCTGAAAACTGTGTGTGTGAAGGAAAGGTCTTGGGGGGAAGGGTGAACCCTAAGTGGTGAACAAGGGTTCTGCAGGGAAACACAGAGGGCAGGGCTCTCTGCTGGGTGAATGTGTCAGAACGGGCCTTGGTTAAACGTGCAGTTTGACGAGGATGCAAAAGAATGGCACCGGGCATTTAAGAAGTGCACGTTGCTTGTCATAGGTCGAGCTCGGCTCTGAGCCCCAGGAGCAGGTGCAGGTTCTCAGAGACCAGGGGTGCGGGTGCAAAGCCGGTGGGCTGGGCTTCTTCCCGGGCAGGGTGGGCGGGTGGACAGGGGAAGAACCGGCCCCATCTGCAGGGCTGGCCGACCAGGGGCGGCTACTCACCCATCAGCGAGACCCACATGCTCAGCGCCGTCCCGTAGACGCTGAAGTACTCCAGCATGTCGTGACGCATGAAGCACAGCACTGACAGGCCCGGCCCGTCGCAGGCGTGGTAGAGCTGCCGGAGAACCCGCAGAGGGTCAGTGGCCGGAGAGGGGGGCATTGGGGCACCGGACCCAGGGCTGGGCCCTGAGCCGTGCCCCGCCGTGAGCCTCCACTCACCAGCTGCGAGACCATGGGCGATCCTGAGTGCCTCCAAGTCTGTTTCCTCATCTGAAAAATGGGGTGCTGCTGACGGCTCCCCTCAGAGGCTCTTGAGGACGGGGACTGGGGAACCTAGGATGTGATCTGCACGTTCCCTCCAGGTTTACCGAGGCCAGCTTTCTGTACCCCTTTACCAACCTCGGATGTGAGGCCAGCGCCTGTTTTGGGGGTGCCAGTCTGCTCCTCAGGGGCCTGCAAAGCCTTTCCCTCACAATTTACCCCTCTGGTGACTGGTCTACCCCACAGTGGAAGTTCTCAGAACTAAATGGGCATGTGAACCCCTGGGGCCTTGTGGGGACTCAGGCCATCGAGCCCACCTGAGAGCTCCTGACTCGGCAGGTCTGGGCTGGGGTCGGAGATCTGCGTTTTTTGTTTTGGTTGGTTTTCAGGTTGGTGGTGATGGTGCCGGTAGGGAACCCACTTTGAGAACCACCCGTCCGCATCTTTCAGCTTGTTTCTATAAAGGCCGCAAAGACCCAGGCATGTGTCGGATGCGGCATCCGGGGGTCACCCCTGTCCCCCATACTCCCACAGTGGCCTCCCCAGTTTCTAAGGTAACCGCAACTTTTAAAGCCAGAGGCCTGTGAGGAGTGTTTTCAAAGCCGTCGACTTATTTCGAGCGGAAAACAACGCTCCTTTCGTGTACACATTTCATCATTTTATGTCATATTTAATTACATGACATCATTATTTTGACAAGTTCCACGGGCACAAACAAGCCAGGGAACCAGCACAACGGACTCTTGATGAGCCTGCTTGGCGGGAGGGAGGCAGCTCGGTCGGGAGGCGCCAGGAAGGTGTCGGGGGAGCAGGAGCCCCGGGTCACCTGGTGGGTCAAGCAAGTCGGGTGGACTTAGAGCTCTTACTGGTCCAACTGTAGGTGACCCAAAGTTCAGGGACACCTAAACGGCATTAATAGAGATAGAGCTTCTCGAACAAAGGAGAGGTACGGTCCTGCTTCTCTCTGTCCTGGTCACACCCTCCCACAGCAGGGGTCCCCAACCCTCGGGGCCATGGACCGGTACCGGTCTGTGGCCTGTTCGCACAGCAGGAGGTGAGTGGCTGGCACGCGAGCGAGGCCTCATCTGTATCTAGAGCCGCTCCCCATCACTCATATCACCGCCTGAGCTCCACCTCCTGTCTGTCAATCAGCGGCCTGAGCTCTGCCTCCTGTCAATCAGCGGTCTGAGCTCCGCCTCCTGTCAGATCAGCGGCCTGAGCTCCGCCTCCTGTCTGTCAATCAGCGGCCTGAGCTCTGCCTCCTGTCAATCAGCGGTCTGAGCTCCGCCTCCTGTCAGATCAGCGGCCTGAGCTCCGCCTCCTGTCAATCAGCAGCCTGAGCTCCGCCCCCTGTCAGATCAGTGGTGACATTAGATTCTCACAGGAGCGCGAACCCTCCGGTGAATGGCGCATGGGAGGGATCTGGGCTGCGGCTCCTTCTGAGGACCTGATGCCTGAGGGTCTGAGAGGGGGCTGAGGTGGCTGCAAATCCAGATGCACGTGAGCAGAGAGGTGTGACCGCACGGAGGCCGTAATAAATCGATTGTTGCTGACTCTTATCAAAATCTTATCCGTGAGACGCAAGTGACAATTAAGCTGCATCTGGCGCTTGAATCACCCCAAAACCACCCTCTCCGACCCGCTGGTCCATGGAAAAATTGTTTTCCATGAAACCGGTCCCTGGTGCCAAAAAGGTTGGGGACCGCTGACCTTGAGGACTGTGTTGAGTTTTAGATGCTGCACCTTTTGAAGTGACTCTGGCCCGGAAGAGGCTGGAGGACAGCCACCCGGCAGTGGACGTGACGGTGTAGCTGGGGAAAGAGGGGCTTCAGGTGGAGCCGGATCGAGGTGCTCACATCTCTGTGGGACAGAGGCGGGAGGAGGACACTTGCTTTCTGCAGACACCCTCCTGCTCCTTCTAGAGTGACAGCTCCCACACCCCTCCCCCGCCTCACCCCCTGCCGTCTCTGTGCCCAGACAGGTGGGGCTGGTGGGGTTCAGAGCAGAGGGTGCCCCTGAGGCCTGGCCCAGCGAGGGCGCTGGCGGGATTGGGGCACAGCTGGGGCCTTGCAGGGAGTGAGCACAGACTTTGGAGGCTGACCTAACAGGTCCTCGTCATGTGACCTCAGGCAAGTGGCTGACAGCTCAGGGCCCCTTCTGTCAAAATGGGGGCTCCATGGGGTGGGCCGGGGCTCTGCGTGATAGCAAGGTGTCTGGCACAGAAATGGTGATGGTCACGGGAGGGTCCTGGTCAGAAAACCGAAGAAGCCTGTGTGAGGCAGACCTGGTGATGGGGCCACACAGAGCTCCGGGGGACAGGAGCAGAGGCCGGGGACATTTGTCACAGGAGGCAGCTGCCCCTGCCACTCTGGGTGGGGCAGGGTGGGGCCGGGTGGGCCTCTGAGGGTGGTGAGAGGCAGCTGTGGGGCCGGCCCAGCCCCGGCAGGGGGGCTGGCCTGGCGATGCCTGTGGTTTCCCAGGCTGAGCTGACCATGAGTCTGGGGACCAGAACTGGGTCCTCCCCCAGCCCTTGGGCCATTGTACCCCAGAGACACCCCAGTCTACCCTGTGCCTCTGTCTCTCATCTTTGGATGGCCTTCCTGCCCCTCAGCCATGCCAGGGTTCCGAGAGGAGTGAATGGTATTCAGCAAGATGCCTGAATAAGCCGGGGGCTCCAGGGGCTCATGGTGACACACGCGACCCTGCCTTCCTGGGACTCAGGGCTGTCATCTGTCACACGAGCCCATCCTAATCCCAGGCTAACGGGGAGCGGGGGAAACTAAATATAGTGAGCGTCCAACACCCAGCATGTCCCCCAGCCTGGACACCAGCTCGTCGTGGTCAGTACCCTGCGGCCATGGTCTCTCCCACCCAGAGGTAGAGACCCACGCCTGAGGGGAGGGTGTCTGGTCTCTCAGCGGATCCAGAGCCTGGCCCGGTCACGGCTGCCTGTGTGCACGCACAGCTTCTCCCATTGCAGGCAAGCCAGGAGCCACGGGTGACACACGGACACGAGTCCATAAATGCACGCGTGAGATCACAGACCTCGTCACCCAGGACGGCCGCACATACCCTGCTGCCCGCCCACGGAGGCCCTGCTGTGGGGAACAAGGCTGGCCCGGGGCGGGAGGCAGGCGACGTCTCACGTCTGAAACTGCCACGCGAAGGGGCATCGCTCGTCTCCCCAGCATAGGCTCCTCACGGGGAGGTGGGCTTAAAATGAAGGACGGAGAGAGGGGGGCCCCCTCTGGGAGTCCAGCAGTGAGGCTGGGCGGGTGGGGGGACTCGGAGGGATGCAGAGACAGGGAGGCAGGCAGGCACTAAGAGAGAGATGGTGGATGGATAGATGATTGATCAGGTAGGCAGCGCACGGACAGACGACTGATTAGACAGATAGGTACTTAGTAGGTAGACAGACAGACAGACAGAAGCTAGAGGGGCGGATGAAGTCAGACAGACACATGAGGGTCAGAAGAACAAAGCTAGAGAGGGAGACACCAAGAGATTTAGAAAGAGCGAATTCTACAGGATGTAATTCCAGAAAGCAAGCGAGAACCAGACACAGACGGAGAGAAGGAAAAAAATAGATAGATGCAGAGAGAAAACTAGACACAGAGAAACCAATCAGAGAAACAGAGGGGAAGAAACCCACGGGGAGATGGGTGTGGGGGGCAAAGACAGAGAGAGAGAGAAGAGATGGCCATCCAGGTGTACAAACACAATGAAAGGACCCAGGGAGACACACACGTAGGCCCCAAGTGGCACAGGCAGAGCAAACGTGCGTGGGCTCCGGAACCTGGAATCCGACTCGCCAGGGCTCTGCACGTTTCCTAAAGCCCCCTGCCCGCCTCCGGGGCCTGGCTCCCCAACTCTCCCCGCCCAGCTGCCCTATTCCCGTAGCTGGGGACGGGGGAGGGGGCAAGCTGGAGCCATGGTGGCCTTGAGCAGTTCGGGCCAGTGGCAAGGAGAGGCCCCTGGCGGGGCTTGTCCCCAACACACTGACTCTGGCCCACTGTGGGCTTGGTTGGTGTCACACCAATGCCAGAACGAGGACCAGCGGGGACGAAGGGCTCCCCCAAACCTCTCTCCTGGTCTCTGGGGCTTTTCTTTCTCTTCCGAATCACTTTTCTTCGTCACAAAACACAGGAGGGTGGTGGGAAGACGGCCTCTCCCCTCTGCTCGCGGGAGCGTGGCCTGTGTGGGCCCCCCCAGCCCGGGCCCAGACTCACCGCCACGAAGAACATGGTGAAGAGGTAGACCATGGCCTCCATGTGGAACCGCCTCTTGGCAGCGATGCTGACAGTGGGGAGGAAGGCCAGGCTGCTGAGGGTTGGCAGGAGCAGTTTGGCCACGAGCGTCCCCATGGGCCAGGGGAGACGGCACCGGCTGGGGAGAAGGGGTGGGTGCAGGCCGCCCAGGCCCCCCGGGCAGGGATGACCAAAGGGAGAAGTCCTGCTCCCTGTAGTGGGGGCTCTGGTGGCAGCTGCGGTTTAAATGCCCTCCCGGGAGGCCTGGGCGTGAGCGTACATGGCACGCAAGCCAGGGAGAGGGTCCAACAGCTGATGGACCACGTGGCCAGCACTTGTCTCTGATTGTTTTTTTTTTGAGAGGCCAGAATTGTTGATTCGAGGAGACCATACTTCTTTTCTCTGAGGCAACCACCTTGCAGAAAAGGGCCGACGAGCCCAGTCCCCCCACCTTCCAGCCATTCTCCGTCCTGCCCCCACCCCGCCGCCCGGGTGCTCAGGGTCCCAGAGGGAGAGGAGCACTGGGTCCCGTGGCTCCGTCACGTGTCCAGGGCTGAGAGGAGTGAGGGTTAGCCGGCTCCAAACTCTGAAAGGACCTGGGAGGTAAGTGCCCACTTTCCCGGCCCACAGTCGCTGCCCTTCTTACTGGCGGCTCTCCCCCCAGCCCCACCCCTGGGTTTCCCTGGTGACTGGACGAATGAAACGGGACTTTCTTTTCTACTTGGTTACATTGTTTCACACCTGAAGTAAACAGACCAGACATCTCTGTTAAGAGCTCCCAGGACCCGGCGGATGCTTGCCTTCTCAGCATTCCTTGGCTAGCCTTCTGGAAATTACCTTGCCTTGTTGCAAGAGGTCTTGGGGGAACTGGTTGGCTGGGTGCCCCCTTATCCACTGGCCAAGGAATGATGGGTGTGTGTGAGCCACCCAGGCTGCCTCTCCCTGGATTGACTGCTTGATTAATTGACCAACCGGTTCATTTACGTATTTGTTGTCAGCAAAAGAACAGTTTTTACGCCTGTTTTATTTTTCATCATGACACATAATGACATAATGATGTCACATATGACAAAATGCACAGATCCTGAGCGCACAGCTTGATGACTTTTGACAATGCATACACCTGGGTGACCACCACAGCCTCCTCACGACCCCAGCATGTCCCCTGTGCCCCTTGCAGTGGCTGTCCCCAGCAGCGACGGCTGCTGTTCTAGAACCACCTATACAGTGAATCGTGCAGGATACGTGCTTTGGGGGCCAGCTGCTTTCACTCCTTTCACTGGAAGATCCCTGAGATTGGCCCATGTTGTGTCAAGTGGCTTTGGTTGCTGGGTGGGTACTAGTCCACCATGCAGACAGGCCACATCTCTGCTCCCTGGGACCTGGAGTCCGGGGACAGCAGAAGGGAGGCCGCCTGGTGCTGAGGCATCTCCGCCGCTCCCTCCCGACTCCGCCCTGCCTTACATCCCGGAGCTCCCTCACACCTTTCCAGAAATCGTTTCTGAGTCTTGAGCTGGCTGGAGCCCGTGTCTGCTCTTTGCCATGAGAGTTCCTGCCTGAGACATCTGCTCATGTCATTCTTCTGCTTAAGTACCTTGCAAGGCACCCACAGCCCTCGGGGTGAAGTCCGAGCTCTCGCGGGGACCGCTGAGCCATCTCGCCAAGCTCTGTCCCCCACCACTGCACACCCATCGCCACCATCCTCTCAGACCCTGTCCCTCCTCCCAGCCGCCCCACCCCCCCGGAAGGTGTCTTCCTCCTCTGACGTCGGTGAGGAAGGCTCGCCACCCCCATCAGGCAAGCTGAGGTGCCCCAACACTCAGCCCTGTCCCAGCACCTACCACCCGCCACAGTGCTATTGCCGTGGGTCGCTCAGGTTACGATCCCACTGGGCTCGGCTGGCTGGCTCCCTGCCCTAGCCCCCACGGCCCGAGCCTGGCACATGGTAGGTGTTCAACAAACGCTGCTGAATGACTTTGTTAAAAGGATGAATGAAAGTCCAGCGGGGCGGGGCCGCCGAACGTTGCATTCTGGCGTGTGGGAGCCCAGATCCCTCTGCAAATGGGAAAACCAGACCCTGCTGGGTGTGCGGCTCTGGGCTCTGCGTGAGAGGCAGGCGACCGCCTCCGGCCCCTCTCAGACAACCGTGAGCGCCCCTGCCCACCTCTGTGTCCCTCAGCTCCCGCTCAGCCCCAGGCCCCAGGCCCAGCTTCCAGTAGGAGTAGAAAACGTGTGGCGAGGAAACGCGATTAGATGTCAGGTGCGCGCAGAGAACTCTCTGGAGCCATTAACACTGCTCAGAAGCAGGATAACATTCCACAGTTGGTTTTGTGCATGAGTGCGCGCGCGCGTGTGTGTGTGTGTTGCAGCTGTAAACTCTGGGGCCAGGGCTGTAAGCTCGGGGAGGTGTCGGAGGAAGGCAGGAGTGGTTGCACATGTGTTTCAGTGATTAAGGAGGAAGGGGCCCAGGAGGGACTGCCCCAGAGCGAGGAGACAGGTGGCTGGGCCTAGGGTAGCCCAAGGAGCCCCCCGCAGAAAGGCCGGACCGGAGCTTCTGTCCGGGGTGGGAGCCTGAGTGCAGAATGGGGGTGGGGGTGGGGGGACAGCCTGCGTGTGGCTCCCATCCGAGACCCGGCTGCTTGGAGACAGACCAGCTGGCTCGGGGGAAGGCGTCCAGCTCTGAACAGGACTGAAATGACCCTCGCTTCTCCCTGGAGCAGAGGAAGCGATTGGCCTGGGGTGCGGGGAGAGGGGGCGGCAGAGCGGGAGAGACAGGCCGGCTGCTTCGGGGTGTTGCTGCCTCCGGAGGCACAGGGTCGGGGGTGGGGGGCGGGGACCAGGCTGGGCTGGGAGCCGGCCCCACCTGGGCGGGCTGGGAGCCAGCACAGACGTGCGCTGGCACCCCGTCCTTCCCGCCCTCCCATGCCCTCCGCCTGCCAGCCCTCCTTCGGTATTCCCCACCCCCACCTGCTCCCGCTCGGGCCGAAGCAGACCCCCCAGGCCGCACGGCCTCCTCCTGCCGGCACTGGCTCCCCGTGCTGGCCTTCCTGCTCGTCCCTCAGCCTTTCCTGACCCCGGTGCCGTGCCTCTCCCTCCCCTGACCCCCACCGCACGCGGCTGTCTTGAAAACCACTTACACGCACACAGACATTTTTATTCAGCGCCGGCCGTGTGCCGGGCTCTGTGCCACGCATTCTCCCTGCGTTGTCGCGTTGGTCCCTGTCCGCAGCGGAGGGCTGGGGGGTGGGATGGATGCTCCTGCTCTCCCCACTTCACAGAGGAGGAGGCTGAGGTCAGGAGGGGCGGAGACGGGCCCCAGGCACGCGCTCCGCGCACCGCTCCCGTGCTGAGCAGTGAGTGTCTCAGACCTGCCCGCCCAGCCCCAGGGGCCCTGGGTGACATCCCTCCTCTGCCCAGCAGATGGCGCCAGTCCCAATGGGACCCAGCGGGGGCCAGTCCGGGGTGGGGCGGGGCGGCCCACGGTGTGGGGAGCCGGCAGTGGGGGCCCACCCGCCCGCGCCCCCTTCCCTTGCCCTCCTCGGCCTGAGCAGGCTGGTTTATGGAGGTGCTGAAATGCCTGGAATGCCACCCGCTCCCGCCTCCGGGACAGCTGTCTGTCTGCTCTGCCCGGCCCAGGATTGCTGGGCCAGCTGCTGCCTTTGTGTCCTCCAAGTTTTGAATGCCCGACCCAGAGCTCTGGTCACCCCGGAGCACAGTGGCCCTGTGGCTGTCCGTGTAGGGGTCCACTGAGGCCCCCTGCACCTGGTGGGAGGCGGTCTGGGTGTGGGTGCTCCCCAGGGCCTTCTCTGGGCTCCGCAGTCCAGGCTGCCATCTGGGGCCTGTGCTCTGTGCACATGTCACGTGTGTCTGCACCTGGGCTTGTGGTGGCAATCACGCCTTGTCTTCAGCTGCTGGCTGGGAACCAGCAGCTCAAGCCCCCCAGCTCCTGGACACCTGCCAGGTGGGCCGGGCGGAGGGCTCCCGTCCTTCCCAGCTCTGGAGCCTGGCATGCCCTCCGCCCCAGTGAGCTCCGTGTCCTCAGCTGCATTGTGGAGCTCACACCGTCCCTGCCTTGTAGGGTGGCTGTGAGCACGGCTGGCCCCCAGGAGGTGCCCTCTAAGCGCTCAGTAAAGCTGCACGGAGCCAGCAGCAGGGTTACAGGGCAGTGCGCGGCCTCTGAAAGGCAGCCTGGCCGTCCCTTCGAGCTAGCCCAGGCTTGCCGGCATCGCACAGCCAAGCCATCCCCTGCGCCCCACCGCGGCTGCTGGGCTCCATCATCCACTAAATCTGCCCCCACTGCGTGCAGAGGGGTGAGGCGGAGAGGGGACAGAGCTCCTTGGGGACAGGCCCTGTGGCATAGTCACAGGGAGCCCTTGTGGACAGAAGACTGTCCTTGCTGGCTTCCCACCCCCACCCCCCACCCCCGCCCCGCTGTCCCTGTTGAAGCTGTCACCTGTACAGCCGGGCTCAGCCTGATCACCCGGGCAGGCTGTAAATCCAGGATGCCCCACTGTCCCCAAGCCCAGTGTCTGTCCCTCTGGCCGGCCACACAACAAACTGGGCTTCCCAGCAATGCCAGGGCTTCTCGTGGTTCCCTCTTTGCTCCAGCTTGGGGGACCAAAGAGCCTCTTTCTTTGTGGATTCTGAGAGCAGGAGCGGCCTAAGCCCCCCTCGGAGTGCTCCCCACTTGAACTTCAGGCCTTAACCCAGCAGGAATGCTGGTGCTCCTGGCTGAGGGGGAGCAGGAGAGGAGGAGACTAAGGAGTCCGGTTAGGGGTGCTGCCTCCCACCTGCTGATCCCCATGGTCAGCTCGGGAGGTTCTCCCAAAGTCCAGCCCCCAGGGCTCAGGCTGGGCAGGGGGCTCATGTGTGGGGAGGGAGGGGTTGCCGCTGGGGCTGCCCTCTGGGGCCTGGCCCTCTTCTAGGCTTGGCTGGCCACTTCCGAGATGGCCAGATGTTTCCCTGGTGGCCTAGTTGCTGCTGGGTGTGAACTCTACTGTCCCAGGCCCTGGGTGGCCGCAGAGAGGAGGGAGGACAGGGAGGACCTTGTAGGTGGCTGCCCTCCAGGCCGTGCTGGTTGGCATCTGGGTGCCAGGGGTGAGCCCCCTCACCTAGGCTGGCCCATGTGAGGGGTCCTTTTGAGCTCTGGTCTGGCCACTTGTGCATGCAGGACAGGGCTGGCCATCCCATGACCCCCTGCGCCCCTCCCCCACCCCATCCCTCTCCTCCCCAGCCTGCTTCTGTTTCCCACCACGTTTCCCACCCCCTTCTCCACTTCCTGCAGACATGTGCCCGTTTTCCGGCTTCCCAGCTTCCCCTCAGACATCCAAAGAGACAGCTCTGGGCGAAAGACAATCTCCTAAAAAGCGGGTTCACAGCACCCCTTCCCCAGCCAGGGCCCCATGGGTGATGATGGGTGTGGGTGGTGGGTGGGGCCACCCCATGGCCGGCAGGGAGCTCTGCTTGGGGAGGGTAGAGGAGATACCTCATCCTCACCCCCACCCCTTTGTTTACTGGGCACTTACTACATGCTGGGACCCTGGAGTCGCTGAGGATGTGGTGTGAGCCAGGAGCCGACCCTGATCTGGGGGGGGGGGGTCCCAGTCACAATTTGGGGAAGATGATTTTAGCTCAATATGAGAAGCCAAGATGAAGTGCTGGGGCACCTGGGGGCCTTCCTGGAGGAGGTGGCCTTGGAAGATCACCTGGGGTGCAAGCATGTGCAGATGGGGGTGCAAAAGAAGGGCTCTAGAGACGGGCAGCAGGAGCTAAGGTGGGGGGCTGGAAGTCATTTCTTCCTGGACCCTCCGGGGAGCCTGGGCAGGGGGCTCATGATTGACTTACAGGAGGGAGGGGGCCAGGAGACAGTGACCCGGAGAGCCACTGGTGGATTTGTGGGGCTCAGTGCAAAATGGGGGGGTTCCTTGTTCACAACGTAGGTAAAGCTTTCTCTTTCCTCCACAGCCTCTTCTGACCCATCAGGCTGTTGTTTATAATTTGTTGTTAGTGTCGTCTCCTCTGGGCATAAGGATATACCCAGGGTGAGGGCCTGGGACCCCACTTGGAGACGTGGTCCAGGCACCCCGTCCAGGAGGTGGGGGCCAGCAGGCTGTGCTCCAGCCGAGGCTCCCAGCCCCAGTGCATGCTGCACTGCTCCACGGCCCCATCGGACGTCACGTCCAGAACACGACGGCAAGGATAATATTATGACTTTCAATACGATGTCTGCCGAGCATGCGTCCCAAGCGAGGCCCCTCCGAGCACGGGCCGTTTCGCTGTTCTGGTCACCGGAGATGCAGCCACCCAGGAGGCTCCTCGGGTTCCCCTGGGAGGTGGGTCCCAGGGCCCCCCAGGCCTGTGCGGCCAGGAGGGCCACCCTGAGCTGCTCTTTACATGGCTGACAGTGGCTCCATACTTGGGCATGGCCAGGCGCCCCCTGGCTGTGCTTTATTCTTCATCACCCCCAATTCCTAGGACTGGAAAGCTGTCCCCGACTCCCGGGGTCTCCCCCGAGGCCCTCAGGCCATCAGTGGATCAAGTCGCTCAAAGCTCCCTGTACGTCTGGAGTCTGGGGGCTCCCTGGTGGCACCTGTGGGGGGGGGGGCAGCAGGCTCCTGGAGGTAGAGAGTGGGATGGGTTGGAAGCCCAGGGCCACACACCTGCAGGAGGTCACAAAGTGGGGGGTGGGGTGGGGAGTGGCAGGCCTGTCTTCCAGACACTGTCTGGTTGGCGGTTGGCTGTGGGGTCCCTCCCAGGGGAAGCCATTAGTCACCCTGATGTTGGCTGGATGGAGAGCTCAGGATGGGGCTGGGGCTGGGGCTCCGGGCGTGGCGGGACGGGAGGGAACAGGGTGGAGTGACGATGACTGTTGTGTCTGTGAGGTGCGCACGCGGCAGTGCCAGGTGTCTGCGCTGCAGCACGTCGACCCCAGGGGGCGGTGTGGGCCTGGGCTCAACGGAGCCTCCCCGGGGCCCCAGAGAAAACTAGAGAATCAGGACCTGCCTCCCAGAGGGTCCCCGGGAGGATCAAAGCGGTGTAAGCACCCCGCAGACCCCAGGCGGACGGAGAAGAGGCCATCAGTCAGAGCGCTGGGGTCCCTGATGTGTCCCTCGCCAGATGGGTGGCCTCGGGTGCCCCTCAGTCTTGGGGCCTGCACAATGGCGACAGCAAGATGCTGGCCTCCTAGCTGCCGGCTTCAGAGGAGCGCGCCCCTGCAGGGTGGCGGGCACCGTTGTCAGCTCTGTTACCACTGGTAGCTCCCCTTCCAGCCATTCCCGCTAGTGGCAGGCTCAGGGCAGGACTTTCCCAGGGGTAACTCAGCTGCCGAGGAGGCCACCGAGGGACTGTGCCACTGTCCCTTCTGGCGGGGAGGACGGAGGGGAGGGGGGTTTTCCAGGTGCCACTGTGGCCCGTGACATCGCTGCCAGGGGCAGGGAGGTGGATGAAATGACTCCGATGACCTTACCTGGTGTTGCCTCGCCTCCCCCACCCCACCCTTTGGAGGTGCCTTGGGGTTCCAGGAGGATGGGCTCTGGGGGCCCTGGCATGCAAGGGGGGGTGCTCCCCGGCATTGCTTCGGGGGCAGACTTGCAAAGTGTGGGGTCTGCCTGGGCTCCCGGGGGCTGGGGCACACGATGACCTTGCAGTCGCGGCTCCGCGCTCTGACTCAGCAGGAATGCAGGCCTGGAGCCCCAAGCCCGGCCTGCCAGGGGCTGCCCAGCTGGCCTGGGCCCAGCCGGCCGCCGTGCCCCGCCAAGCTGGTGTTGAACATCTGCACAGACTTCCCTGCGCCTCCCCCCGCCGGCCCTGGCCGTTCTGGCCGTCTGGTCAGCAGGCGGTGTCCCTTGCCTGGAGCCCTTGACTGAGCCCTCGCCGGGCCCTCCACCTGCTTAGACCTCTGCTTCGCAGGAGAGCCTTCCGGAGCCTGGCTGGGGGACCTCGGCCTTCCCATCTGAGAAATGGAGCTCTCCCTCCGGGGGCCTCATACCTCCCAGACTCCCTGGTGGGGAGTGCCAGAGACCCGGCCCCTCGGGAGCCGGCAGCCGAGGCCGGGCCTCCCCGGGGACCCCCGGCTGGCGGCTGTTCCGTCTGGACACCCGGCCACGCGATCCCGGGCCCTGGACCCGGGAAGGCGGCCTCCCTGCTCGCGGCTCCCGGGCCGAGGCAGCAGTCAGCAGGCAGCTGGGCCGGCCTGGCCGGGCTCCAGAGGCGCGGAGCGGGTTAAAGTGTGCGCCAGGCCGGCCGGCGGCGGGCGGGGGACCAGCCTGGTGGGAAGTGTGAGTTCCTCCCTGTCTGCCTGACAGCTATAAAGGCGGCCGCGCCACACAGCCGCCACTGGGCTGCACGCCGCCCTGGGAACCCCCTCTCGTGGGTGCCCTTTGAAGTGGAGGAGGGGCGCGGCAAGGGGGAGGAGGAGGGAGGGGAGGGCAGAGCCCGCAGCGCTCCGCACGCCCAGCCGCCCCCCCACTACGCACCTGGCGCCGCTGCCCACGGCCGCGCAGCCCTTTCTCCAGGAGGACAACCTGCTGACTGGGGCCAGGTAGGTCGCCGGCCACCGCAGCCCTCCGCGGGCACAGTGAGCAGCCCCGAGTCCCCGAGCATCCCCCAGCCCCCTCAGAGCCGTTATGTAACAGGGGGAGGGCCCGTGGGGAGGGGTCCGGACCCCCTGCGTGCGGTGAGAGTGGCCCCTCAGCCTCCAGCGCCGGTGCCTGAGGCTCTCGTTGCACGGCCAGCCTCTCCTGCGGGCCGGTGGCTGCCTTCGGACCCCAGGGAGGGCTGGATCCCGCGTGAGCTGGGCCTGGCCCGTGGCCAGTGGTGTCTGGAGCCTTAATGAAAACCAAGTGTGGGGCCGGCTCAGCACCTGTCTTCAGCCCGTGGGCAGGAGCTGGGGCGCCAGTTAGCCAATGGGACTGCGGAGGGGGCTCCGCGCTCGCCTGAGGCTGGTGGGGGGATGCAGAGGGAGGCCTGAGGGGGAGGGGCGGTCGCTGGGGCCGGCGGGCAGCTGGTGGGGTGGGGGTGGGGGCTCAAGGACCCGGGCTGCAAACTCCAGGGTGCACTGCCGCCTCATCCAGGGCAGACGGTCTTGGGGTGCAAGGGCGTTGCTGGCATGGCTCCTGGCGATCCGCAGGTGCTTGAGCTACAGGGTGGTGGTGGAGGAGAGAGGATCAAATTCAGAGAAGCAGGCTTCATGGCTCCTGCTGGGGGGTGGGGGCGCTGGGGGGGACTTTCGCACCCTCTTTTCCTGCATTAGCCCCTGAGTTTGCTCTGGGGGCTGGAGGCCAGTCGGCCACTTTGCTGTGTGGCTTTGGGAGCATTGGCCTCCCTCTCTGGGGTCCAGGCCACAGGGGGACAGGCTCGGTGGTTTCTGAAACCCCTACTTCAACTTGCGGGCAAGTGACAATCAGGACCTGAGACAAATCCTGGACAGAGGCCACTGAGGGCTCCCCGTCTCTCCCTTAGGGGTACAGGGGTCCACGTGAGGAAGCAGATGCAGAGGCTGAGGGCCAGAAGGCTGGAGGCTCCCCTTGAAGGGGGGGGTCAAGTAGCTTTTGGGGCTGGGGTACCAACTTGTCGAGAAGGAGACAGCCATGTGGCCCTGGGCTGCCCACACTCCATACACCAGGGTCAGAGGTGCCTGGGCTCTGAGCAGCCTGAGGTCCCCGAGGGCTCCTCAGGGGCAGGGGAAGCTGTGGCCACGCAAGGGAAGGGCCTGGTAGAGCCCGGGACATCCATGGACCCACCCCTCCAGCAGCTCCCTACGGCCAGCGGGGAAGGTCTTCCTCTCATGTGGCCAGCAAGCACCGAGCAGGTAAACAGCCCACAGTGCTCTTGCTTGGGCTGGGTGAACAGTCCAAGGCAATGGAGCAAAGCCCAGCTCTCAGCTCCTTCATCCGATGGGCCCACGGCCCCTTCCGCTGCCCCTGGTTTTCCCCACCAGCATTCTCCAGGTAGCTCAGGTAGAGGCCAAGCATGGCACCTGTCCCCCAGTGCCCTCAGGTTGGGGTGGTGCGGGCGTAGGACGCACACCACCACTATTATGTCTCACGCCATGACAGGCATTGCTAATCACTCACCGAGCCCTCCCAACCGGGCCGCTGGGCAGCCACTGCCAATCGATCCCAGATAACCCTGTGGTCCCGAGCCTGGGGGGGTCCTGAGGGCTGTTCCCCAAAGTGGACCCTGGTCAGCTGACAAAGAAGCTGGGCCTGGCCTGGGAGTGACAGTGGCCTTGCTTCCTAGGATGGACTGCAGACAGCAGCCTTCATGCTGGGCCTGGTCCCTGCTGGCTCTGGTACTTGTGGCTGGGGGTGTGGCGTCCACCGGGGCCACGGTAAGTGGGGAGCCTGGTCTCTCACCCAGATGGGCTGATGTCGGAGGGGCTGTGTGGCAGGTGTGGGGCACATGCCTAGGGGTCCCGGAGAGCCTGCCAGGAATACGTGTTACAAGCCGGCCAGCCCAGCCCCTGAGCCGTGGTCTCCGGCCACCCTGGAGCCCTGGCCTCGTGGCAGGATGAGGGCTGAGAGGCTCGATGCCTCCCTTCATAGACGGGGCGGGCTTGCGTCCTGCAGAACCCATGCCAGGCCCTGGGCTGCTTGGCCAAAAGAAGTCAGGACGCTAGGTGTGTCCTCAGGACCTTGCTGAGCTCCCAGGCCATTCAGATCTCGAGATCCAGAAGACCTGAGGCCCACACTCCCTGGGAAGCCCCTCCGAGACCCTCCCCCCCCGCCCCCAAAGACCAAGCCGGTGGCCGTCCTGCCTGGCCCTCCGGTCTTCTAACTGTCTGTGGGCCTCTCACTCAGGACAATAGCCCTACATCCAACAGCCTGGAGGGGGGCGTGGACGCCACTGCCTACTGGTGGGGGGAATGGACCAAGTGGACAGCGTGCTCCCGCAGCTGTGGGGCCGGGGTGACATCCCAGGAACGGCACTGCCTGCAGCAGAGGTGCGGGGGTCACGCACGGCCCTGAGGGGCTGGTTGGAGGGTGGGGCATTCTGGCCTTCAGCCAGGGGCCGCGGGTGATGGCTGGGTGTCTCAGGCTGGGAGAGGGGAGTCTTTAGCACAGGCCAGGTGAGCAACGGGTCTTTTCTTTGGCCTCTGTCAGGGACGGGGCTCCTGAGGGGTCCCAGGCAATGGCGTCCTGGGGTTCATCCTGCTCCAGGGCAGTGGGGATGGGCCTTTCATGAGAAAGCAGGGTGCATTTCTAAGGCTCTGTCAGTGACAGGTGAGGCCCACCCTGGCCTTCCCTCCTGAAGACCTGAGTTGAACAAACATGGGGGAAAGCATATGGTACAGCTCCTACTGTTGGACAGACCTGGGTTCAAATCTTCCCTCTGCACTTCCTAGCTGTTTGGCCTTGGGCAAGCCACTTAACCTCTCTGAGCATTAGTTTCGCCCTCTGTCGGGTGGAGATCATGCGTGAGCCCACCTGACATTTCTGAGCACGCACGCGACAATGTGTGTACACATGTTAGCACAGGGCCGGCACATGGTGAACGTCACTGTTACTAATTCTGTGTGCTAAGACCCTGTGCTATTGGATGGAGGCACAGAGGCGAATTGGATAGTGTCCTTCCCCCGGGGAGGGGCTGAGACCCATCCTCAAATTGTGTGGGCCCCTGTGAGAGATGGAATGGTGGGGTTGAGTGAGGAGGAAGACCCCCTTGGTCAGAGGAAGCCAGGGAGGCTTGGGGGCCAGCCCAGAGCAGGAACAGGGTCGGGCCTGCTGCCGGCGGCTCGGGGCCACTAGCTCAGAGCCTGTCCTCCCCTCCACCAGGAGGACGTCTGTCACGGGTGCCGGGAACAGGACCTGCACGGGCACCTCCAAGCGGTACCAGCTGTGTAGAGTGCAGGTGAGGCCCCACCCCTCTGGGACCGGGCCAGGCAGGTCTCCGGGTTTCTCTCTGGGGTCCCCTGGGGCTGCCCCTTATGTCCTGTCGAAGAGGAGGGTGGTGAGGGGTCCTGGGCCAGAGCACACTTCCTGCATCAAATCCAATTTGGGGGGGGCGCACTGAGGGGTCCCAGCATGTGCAGACCCCAGAAGGCTCGCATCTGCTGGGGGAGCTTCACGCTGGGCCTCAAGGTTTGGGTCTCTGGCCGAAGCCCCTGTTTGCTCACGAATCCTGTACCGGGAGCTCGCTGGGAGGATGAGTCCCCAGGGCCTTGGCCCCACCTGTGAAGCCCTGGAGCCCCACCTGTGAACCCCTCTGGGCTCAGAAGCCTTGGTCCCCCCCCTTAACCGTGTGCTGGCACGGAGGTGGCCGGGGCTGGGCAGGACGGGCCCACTCTGGCTTGCCCTCCGGGCAGTTCTCAGTGGGGCCAAAGCCAGTGTGAACCTGAATTCCGGGGTGTGGGACAGACAGGGCTGCTGGGGTCTCTGTGCACGTCCCTATGTCTGAGTGCCTGTGTGCAGAGAGTTAGGGGCTGCAGGGAGCCATGTGGCCACAGCTTCTATGCTGGCGTCATGGCTCAGCTGCCCTCCTGGACCCTCGTGAGCGCTGGAGGGAGACCGGCCCAAGTTCGGGTTCCAGGGCCCGCGTAACGAGCCGCCCCCCGCCCCCGCCCCTCCCCCTGCCCGTGGGCTCTTCCTCTGTGACGTCAAGCCCTTCCTCAGTCCCTGCGCCGGCTCCAGGCGCTGCGGTGGCAGCCGTGGACACGCAGATGGGCCCCTGGCGGAGGGCGCAGGGCGAGCGCGGAGCCGGCGGGCAAGGCCGGGGCGGCGGGGAGGTGAGCGGGTCCCGCCCAGAGCACCGGGCCGGCCAGCCCATGTGGGCGTCGGAGGGACGGTGGCTGCCCTTCCGCTTGTCCTCGCCCCTGAGAGATGGAGAGAGGGAGAACGGAGAGGCCACCCCTCCGGCTGTGGCCACTTCCTGCTCGGCCTGCACAAAAATGCCTTTGTCGGGCCGAGCTCCTCCCGGAGCCTCCCCGCCGTCTCTCGCTGCCCAGGAGTGTCCGCCGGACGGGAGGAGCTTCCGGGAGGAGCAGTGCATCTCCTTCAACTCGCACGTGTACAACGGCCGCACGCACCAGTGGAAGCCCCTGTACCCCGGTACCGCGGCCCCGGGCCACCTAGCGGGGGACAGAGGGTGCGGGTGGCTCTTCCACATCCTGGGAAGTCCCACACGCGATGGGTCACCTCCCGGGGACAGCGGGAGGGAATATCCTCGACTGAGGCCCTGAGGGAGGGGTCTTCGTGACGGTCACGAGGGGTCCTGGCTGCAGTATAAATGAGGGTGCGTCTCCCACTCGGTGGGGGCGTGCAGGGGTGCCCAAGGCCATCAGCTGGCCCCCCACTCGCACGGTGGCACTCGCAGAACCTGGCCCGGGTCAGGCCCCCCGAGCGTCTCGGTTCATTTCTGCCGGCAGACCCCGGGCGAGTCCTTTTCAGTCTCCAGGCCTCAGTTTCCCCATCCGTGCAGTGGGGGAGTGCCGTCTCAGTGGGAGGGAGAGGTCCGGCCCCCCTCCCGACCCCGAGCCCCTCTGTCGCCCCGCTTGCAGACGACTATGTCCACATCTCCAGCAAGCCGTGTGACCTGCACTGCACCACCGTGGACGGCCAGCGGCAGCTCATGGTGCCCGCCCGCGACGGCACGTCCTGCAAGCTCGCCGACCTGCGTGGGGTTTGCGTGTCTGGAAAATGTGAGGTTGTTAAACATTGTAGCACGCGTTCCACCGGTCCCATTGCGCCGGCCGCCGCCGGCCCAGCCGGGCGGGGGCAGCCTCGGCGCCGTCCCAGCGGCCCTCTCCGCCTCCCTTCCTGCAGCCCATCGGCTGTGACGGGGTGCTCTTCTCCACCCACACGCTGGACAAGTGCGGCGTCTGCCAGGGGGACGGGAGCAGCTGCACCCACGTGACGGGCAACTACCGCAAGGGCAATGCCCACCTCGGTAAGAGCTCCGCCTCTGGGGTGGGGGATCCCGTCCGCAACCCGGTGAGGGCCACTGTGCCAGCTCCTGCCCCTCGAGGGCCGCCTGGTCCTCCGTCTGGGCCCAGGTGGGCTGCCCGGGTGCTCTGACTGGCCCCTTTGGGCGAGAAACAGTGAGCAGCTCTCTGCTGAGCACCTACTGAATACCAGGTGCCCGTGCGCACTTGGCTTAGGGACCGGTCTGACCTTTGCAGCAACGCAGGAGATATCAATGCCATGCTTAAAGAGGGGAAACTGAGGCATGAGTTTCCTCCTCACCGCTGACGGGAGATCTGAGTCTGGGCACACGGATTCTGGGGTGCTCCCTTCTACAGAGTCTGCACTTTGAGGGGGGAGCAGGGGGCAGAGGCCCCCGCCAGCGCCAGGCCGTCTCGAGCATGGAGGGGGGCCCTCCCTTCCCTGGGCAGCAGCTCATCCATTTGCACAGCCTCACGCCTTGCGTTGCGTCCAGCTCTGGCCCAGCCCCGTGGGAGCTGGGGGCGGGCAGGGGTCCGTGCATGTGACAGGACTTGGTTCCTTTGGAAGGATGTCACTTAACCACTCTCAGCATCGAACTGAATACATTTCTGGGTTAAACTGGGTCATCGCAGCCTGCAGACTGGGGAGGGTAGGAAAGCTGGAAACACACTTAACACTTGGGGAAACTGAGGCCCAGAATAGGACTTGCTGGCTCAAGGCCCCCCAGTGGAAGCCAGGTGCATTTGGACTAGCACTGACCCCACAGGAGCCACAGTGGACCTGGCTGTCCTGGAGGAGGAGGGGACCCCCTCCACCACGTACGAGGGGTAACTGCAGAATTAGTGTTTCGGCGGGGACATGGGACCCAGGGATGGGCGTGCAGAACGAGGAGGGACGGGGTGTCCTAATGGGGGGGCCCAGGGCAGAGCAGCCGGACAGGGCTCTGAGGGACGCATGGTGAGCGCGGCGGGCAGAAGCCGCCTTCTTTGGAGGCCTGGCTAGGGTAGGAGGCACAAGGAGACACCTTACGATTCGTCCCTTCCCTTCCCAGACCAGCGTGTAGGACCTTCTGCCAGATCCTGCGGCATGGGGACGGCAGAGCCAGGCTTCAGGCAGGCCCCTCTTCCTGAGCACCTACTGTGTGCCAGGCACTGCGGGCTGCAGAGAGCCCCTGTACAGACTGGTTCACGCCCTCACAGAACTCCCGGTGTGGGGGGCCGGGGGTTGGCACTTAAACCATCCCCACTCACTCTACTGGCGTTTACTGTGCATTGAGCCAAGTCTGGCGTGAGCCTTAACTTAGTCATACTTTGCAACATCTTTACAAGGCAGGTGCCACCTCAGTTGTCGTTTTGCAGATGTGAAAACAGAGAGGGTAAGAAATTAGCCTAAGGTCACACAGCCAGGTGTGCTGGAGCGCAGGCTGAACCCAGTCGGCCTGGTTCCTGGGTCTGTGGTCCTCACCACTGGCCTAGACGCTTCCCTGATAAATGTGCACGCCCCAACACGGTGAGGGCCCCGCGGGGTGCGCGCGCCGATGCTCAGGGATCTCGTGAGCTGGTTGCTAATTTAAAAACTAACATCATTGAAAGAATATTTAAATAAATGGTACTTAGGGTCATCACTTCCTAATCGTGTCACCTGTGTAACTGCTGCATCTCTGCGGTGGAAATACTGTCGCAGCAGGTGAGCTACAGGGCAACACTGTGTTGGGAGCTTCAAAGCAGCCACAGAGGGAGCGTTTGATCGGCCGGCACTGCTGACCAGCGCTCCCCCGCCCGCCCACCGAGGGGCCGCCGTTGCCCGGTCAGCAGCACGCTGCTGCTGGCCGGGAGGGACGGGCTCAGAGCCTTCAGCGACCTGTGACGGTAGCAGGGCAGGGAGAGGGATGCGATGGGCCTGGCCCGCGGGAGCAGCCCACCTGAGCAGACAGGTGCGCACGGGAAGCCGGGACGTGAGCACCGACCCCAGCAAACAGACTGGGGTCCCCCTGTCTCCCGGAGGACCGGTCTATCTTCGGGCTTCACAGAACTCTCCTTTCGCCCTGACCACCCTCCAGCCCCGCCGGCTGCCGTCCCCGCCTTCCGCAGACGCCGATCCCCACCGCCCCTGGCCCCTTTGTCAGGGGTCTGTGTGGAGGTCTCCCAGCTGCCTCCCCACCTGACTGGAGGCTTCGATGACAGGCCCTGAGCGGACGTCGGCCTTTCTCAGCCACATCTTTGGATGTAGAATGTTTTAAAATTAACACGATATTGTGACAACGTAGGTTCTTAGTACTAGTGACGGTGCCCTTGGGGACAGGCTCTGTGCTGGGCTGAGTCCTCCGACATGCCTAGCGTGGGAGCCCTTGTCTCTGTGTCCAGATGCGGAAACTGAGGCCCAAGGCCTCCAGCAACTTGCTCGGGGTCACCTGGGTGACACGTGTCTGACTCCAGCAGACTTAAGGCCCCTGTGGCCTGCAGTGTCCCTCGGAAGGGGCTGGGCAGGTACCAATGAGTGTCACTCACGGCCTTGGTGGGAAAGAGTCCTGGGTGGGGGTCCGCCCTCTGACGGCACAGGGTGTTTCAGAAGGGCCTTGGGCCTGCCTCCGGGGGCCTGGGGGGGCAGCAGGCAGCCCCCCGCCCACCAGGACTGCAGGAGAGTGGTGACCGCCCTCCGGGGTCGCCTTTGCAGTTGGGAGGCGGTGACCACAGCCGGACATGCAGCTCCCGGTCGTCCGCTCTCCCCAGGTTACTCTCTGGTGACCCACATCCCGGCCGGCGCCCGAGACATCCAGATTGTGGAGCGGAAGAAGTCTGCCGACGTCCTGGGTACGTCGCGTGGTTCTGCGGTTTTGCATGGGGCAGTGTGTGGGCGGAGACGGGGCAATGGACCTGGGTCCCTTCCTCCAGGAGCGGGACGGGCCCTGGAAGCTGGAACTCACCCCGGGTGTGCGCGTGGGGGCGTGGGGGGTCACAGGGAAGCTGGCACCTCCGTGTGGGGAAGGACCTCGTCAGAGCTGCTTGGCCCTGGAGGGCGGGTGACGTCAGATAGTGAGTCCCCTGTCCCTGGGGAGCTGCAGGTGGGGCCGCTGCCTCTGGGGTAGACGCGTGAGCTCAGGAGGTGGGGAGGTTGAGGCAGAGCGAGTTCATGGCCAGCCTGAGGCCGTGGGCGGGGGTGGGGTGTAGACTCAGGTCTGGGGCTCTCGGGTTAGGGTTCTTGCTGCTGCACGGTCCCTGGTGGGAAGCTGGACCTTGACGCGTGTCGTCCAACTTGAGGATCCTGGACGCGTGCGCATAGTGGCCGGGGTGCGCGGCCCCCTGTTGGTGACAC
Organism: Lyroderma lyra; assembly: GCA_004026885.1. Lineage (NCBI taxonomy): Eukaryota > Metazoa > Chordata > Mammalia > Chiroptera > Megadermatidae > Lyroderma > Lyroderma lyra. Next base: position 53,691 of record PVJL010005592.1, read on the forward strand.
TTCTAGGAAGGCGTGGGCGTGTTGGCCTGGCCATGTGCCCTGTCTGCACCCCCCAGGAGGCCGCCTGGGCCCCTTCTGGCTGAGGTGGGCAGGTGCTGACACCTGTGAGGTGCTCTGTGCGTGGCTCTGTCCCGTGTGGGGCAGGCCTAGGAGGGGCAGCTGGTCCCAACGCCTGGCTTACTTTCCTGCACCTTAGGGTGTCCCCGGGAGAGCCGGGGCTGCGGGTGAAGCCCACCCCTCTAAGGGGACAGGGTGGAGGGCTTTGCTAAACACCCTCAAGGTAGAACCTGGCTGGGCTCTCAGCTCGTCGGGCCCGCCACCCCCGCAGGCCTGCCCCCCGAGTCCCCAGCCCCCAGCACCCGAGTGTGGGGGCCAGGCCTCCTCCGGCCCACGGCTCTGTCGCCCGCTGGGCGAGCGGCGAGGCCAGGACACGCCGTATTCCCGGAGCCGGCGGCCAAGCTGGCGTGCTTGGGACGGACGTGTGGAAATATCAAGGGCGCCTCCGAGGGAGCCCCGGGGAAGCCGCAGGAAGGAGGGTCCTCACGGTCAGCAAGCAGGTTTTGGACGCGGGCCGGGCGTTTAGCCCTGCACACGGGCTGGGAGCCTGGCGGAGACAGCCCGGCCCGGCACGCGCCCCGCCGCGCACAGCGTGGGCTCCGACACGTCGCAGGACGCTGCTCTGGGCGGGGAGGTCTCCAGCAGGCGCCGGCCGGGGGTGCGTGCGGCCTGACAGTCAGTGAACCGCCTGGCCCCCCGCTCCCGTCGCCTCAGGAGCTTTGGGAGCTGAGCTCTTCCCCTCCCTCGGGCCGGTTCCTGGAAGTGGCTCTTCGGACACCCTGTCCCCTCTGCGGAGCCTGTCCCCCGGCCCGAAGCTCCCCCAGCCTCTGCCCACGCTCCACAGCCCCAGGGAGGGCCAGCTGGCCAACGGCCACCCGGCTCTGGGCAGTAGCTATAGCCTCCAGGCCGGCAGGAGACGGGCTACTGGGCATCGTCAGGCTCACGTCAGGCCCTGGGAGTGGCCGTCCTCCTGAGGCCCTCGATTCCGTGCCTCAAAGGGCGGGCCCCTAAGACTGTGCCCTCGGCCACACTTGGGAGGGCGGGGTGGGCAAACGGTCAACCCGGCTGCACCAACGTGGGCGGCCAAACGTCATGGCCCCCAGCGAGAGCCCGAGGTGGTCTGGAAGGGCTTGCCGGGGTGGCCGGGACAGCGCTGCAGACCAGCCGGGACAGCGCTGCAGCGCCGCTCAGTGTGGGCCCTGGAGGGGCACTGGGGTCCCCGCCCTGTCTGGGTGGGACTCCGGGGGCGGAGCCAGGCTGATGGCCCCGCCCCGCCCGCCCAGGCCGACACCTGTTGTCCAGCGCGTGCCTCCCCAGGCCCTGACCTGGGCACTCGGGCCTGCTGCTCCTCACCACCTGGCAGCCCCCCGCCCCTCGTGAGGCGTCCCGATGGCAGGACCGCTGTCTTCAGTCGCCTGGACAAGTCCTTGTCCAGTTCAGGCGGATGGAAAAGTGTCTCCGCGGGCCCCACTGCCCCCGGCCGCACGCTGGCCACACACAGGGGCCTGTGTCGGGGTGATGGGGAGGGTCCTGGGGCGCGGCCGGGGCCCCTGAGCGCGTGCTGCCGCCCTCCCTGCAGCCGGTCCGGCCCGCGTGACCGGGCGGCCTTGCGCTGTCAGCCCTCGCAGACGAAGCCGGCTCCTACTTCTTCAACGGCAACTTCAAGGTGGACAGCCCCAAGAACTTCAACATCGCCGGCACCGTGGTCAAGTACCGGCGGCCCATGGACGTCTACGAGACCGGTATCGAGTACATCGTGGCGCAGGGGCCCACCAACCAGGGCCTCAACGTCATGGTGCGTGCGCCCCGCTGTGCGCGTGCGTGTGGCAGCGGCCCCCCGCCGGGGCCTCGTGCTGTCACTGGCTTGTTCCCCCACTGACACCCTCCCATCGTCCATTCCCTCTCCATCTCCCAGTTCCTTGCGAAGGCATTGATCCGTTCACCCACTCACCCAGCCGCCCCCTCACCCTCTCCCTTGGGGATTCATTCACCCCTCCATCCCTCCATCCCCTCCTTCATTCCTGCTATTAGCCCCCCTGGGGACGGCCACAGCAGGAGGTCCTGTGCGGGTCATCGGGAACCGTAAGGGGAGGCGAGGATGGAAGGGTGGATGGGGGTACAGGGACCAAGGACCCACGCCCCACTCCAGAGTTGGGGGCTTATGTCCTTCCATGAGTTTCCTACCCCTGCTCCATGGCCTCTGGCCCTCCTGCCGGGTCCTCAATGCTGAGGGGCCACGCAGTGCTGGCGGCCCCTGGCCCTGGCCCTGACACTGTCCCCTAGGATGTTCATGGCCTCTGAGGTCAGGGCGGAGCAGGACGGGGGGCGGGAGGGGGCCCAGGCTGCCGGGAGCGTCCCCAGGGCCGGTGCCCGGAAATGCACCCACCTGCGCTGTCGAGGCTGCCAGGTCCCACCACGGCAGGTGCTCGTATCCCCGCTGTGTAGACGAAGAAACCTGGGCCCAGCCGTGCCGCCACGCGACAGTAAATGGCACAACCGGGCTTTGAGCCCAGGTCGGCCAGGCGCCCCAGCCAGCTGCTGGTTTAGTGGCTGTGCTGGAGGGGTCTCCGATCGGGGGTGCTTCTTGGCTGCCGAGCTTCCCCAGGTGGCCCCAGAATCTAATGGGGGCCACGTATTTCTACACCTTCCCTTGCAGCTGCCCCTGAGGCAGGCTGGCCACCCAGCTCCCCCCACCCCCCGGCTGGGTGGGGGTGCCGCGTTGCAGATCAGGGTCCCCAGACTCTGAGAGGGAGGCCTGTGTGCAGGAGGGCTCTGGGGTGTCGCCTCAGGAGCAGCCCCTGTGAGCAATGAGGGGGACGGGACCAGACAGAGGGAGGTGCGGAGCGCTGGGGCAGGTGTGACGGGAGCTCTGAGGTTGCAGTGGTCCCTCAGAGTCATCGCAGGGTCGTGGCCTCGTCATTGGAAGCCTTGGGAAGGGCCGTGACCTTGAGAGAAGCAGGTCCCTTTGGTTGAGGGAAATTCCTAGGGAGGAATGCGGCACCGCCTGGCAGCTCACTAAAGATGGGGCCTGGGGGTGCAGGGCGGCCCCCCCACGTCCACGCCGTGTACCCCTCGCGCCCACTTGCTTTACATAAGGAGTTGACCTTGGCAGGAAGAGCCCCCCTTGAATTCAGGTTGGTCTCTCTCCCGGGGACGGCAGGTGGGTTGAGTGGCAGCTAGACTGGGGGCTACTGCTGCATCATGTCATTCCCTCCCTTCACTGCCCTTCCTAGGGTCCCCTCCCTCGGTTGGCACCTCTGCTCGTCGAGGGGACTTGTCTGGGCTCCTGGGCTCCAGGCCCTTTTCCACGTAAGGCTGCTGCGCCTGTCCACCCCCCCAAACCGGGCAGCGGCTGCCAAGACGTGTCCCAGTGGAGCTGCAGGGACCCTCACCTGTGCCCTGCCCGCAGGGCCAAGGGGTCCCTACCTGCCTTGGTGATCAGGGTCGGTCACCTGCCATGATGGTGACTCCTTCCCTGCTGTGCCCTCCTGGCATGAGGTGTCCAAACAGACCAGGTCGTTGTGTCTCGTGGTGGAGGAGCCCTTGTTCTGGGAATCAGGGCCCCCCGCACCCACAGACCTTAGAGCCGCGGGGACTGAAAACCTCAAGTCCCCAAGTGGGTCACTGGAATGACAGCCATGGCTATGTCCATCGTTTGGTTCTAGACCCATGTCGTCTACCCACTGGGGACACAGCACCGTGTCGTGGTGATTGGTTTAGTGTGTACTGCATCACGGAGGGTCCCCGAGGCCCCGAGTTCACGGGGCATTACTGTCCCTAAGCCTCACCTTGGCTTCCCCTTCTATGACTCTATCAGACTGATGGTTACTGGGTGGCGCAGCCATGACAGGACCGCCGGACCTTAGTCATATGCCCACTGTGACACCTCCTTTGCTATTAAGTGGGTCCCTTTGTCCAGTGCAATGTCACACAGTGTCCTCTCAGTGTGTCAAATGCTCTGTGAGCCCTTGGGAATGGGGGCAGGAGAGGCAGCCTCAGGTTCAGAATGAGATGAATCACGACCCGCTCCAGGACAGAAGGGCTCTGACGTGGCCCGCCTGCCTCACCTAGCCGGCGGTCCCCGCGAGGGACAGTCCTGTATCACAGGCCAGTGTCGGTGCCGGACGGCGGGGCTCTCGGTCGCAGAGGTCGCCGGGGTAGCTTTGGTGAGGACCCACGCTCTCAGGCCCAGGCCTAGTTTCCATCCCTGCCCCGTGGCCCTTCCATTCACACACCCACGGTGCCCCGGTGAGGTCACCGATGCCAGAGGGGCCCCGTGTCACTGGGCGGAGCCTCTCTAACACTCGGCTGTTTCCAGCCCCTCCCCTGGCGGTGTCCCCTAGGGCGCGTTCACGACTGATACGAAGGCCTTTGTGCTGTGCGCCCACTCCCTGGGCCCACCCATCCACATGGACCTCCTCCTCGCCCCCCATTGAAAATCCTTCCCATCCGGGCTCCTGACCACCCAGCCAAGCCTCGGGCGCTGCCCTGTCCGTATATCCTACCTCGGGCCGCTCGGGTTTCCGTGCAGAGCGGGTGCCATCGCCTGCACGGCCTGAAGCCACTGGGAGGATGTCCGTCCCCGTGAGAGGCCCTGGGACCCCTCCCCCATACCCAGCCGCGCCATCTCCGAATCAGGTCTGACCGTTCTTTCCTCTCCTTGACATCATCGCAAGGGTACCCCGCAGAGCCCCCGTGGGGGCTGAGCGATGCTGGCCCGGAGTTGTGGGCGATGGGAGTCGGGGTCCCTGCTGGTGCGGCCTCCTGGCCCTGATTGCACCCGCTCGGGGGTGTGACCCCGCCATCCCTTGGCGGGTTGCTCCTGGGCCCCCAGCCAGGGGAGTCGACAGGCCGCATGCTGGGATGTGCAGCTCTGGCTGCGGCCTCGATGCCCCACGGTAGCCTGCCGGAAGCCCGTTTCCGAATGCCGTGCCTTTATGTGCTGCAGGTGGTGCGCCCTTGCCCCAGGACGCCAGGGGTCTCGTCGCCGTTTTCCTGGTGGGGCAGCGCCACGTGGCGTCCTTCCCCAGCACGGGTCTCTCTATCGCGTGGGGTCAGCCAGGTGCGGTGGCCCAAGCGGGTGACCTGCCGCCCAGCCCTTTCCGCTCAGGACCCCATTCAAGGCCTTTATGTGATCCAGCCTGTGCCCTGGGCCAGCGTTCCTGGATGTGTCCCAAATTCTTCCTGACGATGGCGGGTGAGACACCAGGGCGGTGGCCCGGCCTGCCCCGCACGCCTGGGCCCTGGACTTGCCGCTGGGGCAGGGCTGCGGACTCTCCCCGGGGGTCCATCTCCGGCCCTCCGGAACGCACATGCTTTACCGAGGCCTCCGGGCCACGTCCCGCTCGTCCGCTCTGGTGACCGTGATGTCGTCACGCAGAGGACCGACCTACTATGTGACAGGCCGTGGGGGAGCTAACGTGGCCCTGGGTCAGAGCCGTCCCTGCCTGGGGTCGTCCACCCGTGGGAGAGGAGATGGCTTCTGCCCCCCCCTCCCCACAGGGGTGCGGAAGGGCCTCTCTGCCAGGCCAGCGGCCACGCGTGACCCACTGGAGGTCACATTCACGTGCCCTAGCCGTGGGCTACCGCTCGGTCGTGTTTGTAAGTACTTCGCTGCCTTCCTCCCGGATCTGCCTTGTTTCCATCGGGACCCAACTGCTGAGTTAACGAAGGGTGTGACGGGGCCGCCACCTGCATCCTCGGGGTCTCTGAGAGTGGCCTCATCTCTGTGTTTCCCCCTGCCCCTGTGCTCCGTCGTGTTGATACACTCTCTTGGAGGGGGTTCGGGGGTCAGCTTAGGCTTCTGCTTAGCTGTTCTCACTGTGGCAGCTCTGACCCCGCAAGTCCAGGAGCCAAGGGGACCAGTTATGCACTTGGGGACTGGGTGAGCCTTGGCTCCCGTGACGTGCTGTGAGCCCGACCTGGGCCGCCACTCGCCACCCACATGCTCCCCCAGCAGCAGGGGGCAGTGACGATGCCTTGGGTCCCTGGTTAACAAAGCTTCCAGAATGTCTACCCATTTACCTCGCTGGACAGTTAACCAAGTAAGTGCTGGGGGCTCTCCGGGGAAGACCGGAGGAACCGTGACCGCAGGCGCGTGCTGGGAGTCCTCGTCCCGCCGGTCGGTGGCTTCTGAGTCTGCAACCTGGCCCAGGAAACCGGGCAGAGATGGTGACTCCCAGGGGGCGGCCGCCAGCCGCTTCCTGATCGTTCACCCTTGATACTGTTTGATTGTACAGCATAAGGAGCCCCTTTTTTCATACCCCGGGGGTCCTCTGGGTTATCAGCTGTCCCAGTGTCTCTGTGGGTCAGGCCCCCTGCATACCACGTCAGCCTCGCTGCTTATTCCAATACTAGCGCCCCCTTTTCTGATGATGGTGGGGGACCCATTCATAGTAGCACCTCCTGCCCTCAGCCCTGGCTGTCCCTGTCAGTGGCGTGGGTGCCTCCTCACCGTCACACTTCCTTCCACACTGGTGAACGGAGCCTCCTCCAGGCCTTGCGGCGGACACCAGCCCGCTGCTGGTCTCTGCCAGCCCACTGGGCCTTGTCCCTTCTCCCCTGAGCGGCTCCAGTGCCCGCCTGGCGGGTGGGGGTGGGATGTACCCCGCCATGGGCCCGGTGGGGCCCATCCCGCAGGAAGACAGGGGCTCCGTGTCACCCTCAGGCACGCGGCAGGTGCTGGTGTTAACGGGGAGGAATGGCGCCTTTTCAGGGACACCTGAGATTTCAAAGTTTAAGCAGAGTGACTGACACCCCACACCCCAAGCCTCAGGCCCCTCTCCTCCAGGCCAAGCTTGGCGGGCGGAGAAGCCAAGCGTCTCGGTTCTCTGGGCTTTTCCCACCTTTTCTGCCCTAGCTGCAGGACACGAGAGTGTCTGTCACCCCAGGAGGCCCTCTGGCTCGGGCTGCGACTGGAGATTGGGGGTGACATCACCTCTGCTGTCTTTCTCCCCACCACGCCCCGAGGTCCCTTATTTCTTACCGACCGCCCAATCCCCAGCCAACGCTCCCGCGCTTGGGACCCGGCTCCCACGGGCGTGTTTCCTGCCACCGTGTCCCACCCAGTCCACCGCCCGGGGGTCCGCGTGCTCCCTGCACCACCGGGCTGGGCTCCCATCGCCCCTCCTGGCGGCTGGTCCTGCTCCAAACCCCCTTTCTAGGGCTTCTCCTGACCCTAAGTGACTTAGGTTGCAGTCCCTGGCAGAGACCCTGAGAACCCCCGTTGGGAGGGGAAGCTGGGCTGGCAGAGGGAGAAACTGGGCTGCGACACGGTCTCAGCAGAGGCCTCAGCCGGATCTGCAGCTGGGACGGCCCTCGGGGCCTGGGCCGTGGCACCCCGACTCTGGCTGGCAGTGAGGTTTCCGGAGGCAGAATGGTAGGAGCGGCACCCCATTACGACTTAGGACTTCTGGCATGTGGTGCCAGAATATAATTCGGCTTGGGTTTTAGTGGCTTTATTACTTCTAGAATATTCCGTACACACAGTGCGCCCCCTGAGTGCCAGCCTGGGGCTGCACAGCTCCCTCTGCCCGCTCCCCGTCTGTGCCCCTGTTCTGCAGTCCTGGGGCACAGGATAGCCCCGGGGCAGGGTGTAGCGCTGGGCGAGCAGGGTTCTTGGTCAAGGGTGAGTCCCCGGGGGCCACAGCAGGGACCGATGCCGGCAGCCAGGGCCAAGGGTGCTTCTGTCCAAGGGCTTGTGGGCGACGGACTCGGCGGGCCCCCAGGCTGTGGGGGGCGCAGGGTCCCACCCCCTCTCCTCCACAGGTGTGGAACCAGAACGGCAAGAGCCCCTCCATCACCTTCGAGTACACGCTGCTGCAGCCGCCGCACGCCCACCGCATGCAGCCCGTCTACTACAGCTTCTCGGAGCCCACCTCCGAGAGCGCCGAGAGCCAGGAGCTGGACGTGCCCGGCGGGCTGCTGGGCTTCCTCCAGCACAACGGTTCCCTCTACGGCCAGGCCTCCTCAGAGCAGCTGGGCCTGGACCACCGGCTGTTCCGGGCCCCGGGCCTCGGGGTAGAGCTGGGTCTGAGCAAGGGCCAGGAGACCAACGAGGTGTGCGAGCAGGCCAGCGGCGGGGCCTGCAAGGGACCCCCCAGGGGCAAGGGCTTCCGAGGTAACCAGGACGAGGGCTGGGGTGGGGCAGGGGCTTCCCGGGGAGCGGGGCCCCGGGTAGGCGCCTTCAGTCCCCTGCAGCCGGTGGGACAGGCGGACGAGACGTACTGGTTACTTGCTTGCAAGCTTCCTGGGCGTGCACTTTGCATGTGTCCTCTGACGTGGTTTTTGGATGGGTACAATTGTCCCCACTTGATCGACGGGGCGACCGAGGCTTAAAGAGGGAGGATTTGTCCACCCCACCCAGTCTGCCAGGGAGGAGGTGGGAGTCAAACCCAGGGGGGTCTGATCCCATGGTCCCTGCCCTCACTCATTCGGTGGAGACAGACAGACAGACAGACAGCACACAAGAGCTCTGGAAGGAATTCACGGGCAGCCGAGGGGGCACAGGGAAGACCTCGAGTTCTCAAGGGGGTGACGCCTGATCTGAGGGCTCGAGAACAGGTGGGGGCGTGGGAGAGGGGTGGGAGGTTCGGCCCGGCGGGGCAGGGAGTGGCAGGAGGTGAAACCGAGGTCAGGGTGCACAGGGCCCACGCTGGCAGTCCGACCGCGTGCTCCTGGGGACCGTGGCTCGTCCCAGCTTGTCTGGACCCTCACTCCTGCTGGGGAGAGTCCCTTCGTTAACTTGGGGGGACGCGTTTCCAAGACCCTCGGTCTTTAAGTGAAAGACACTTTAGAGGTTGTATTAGTTGCTGTAACAAATGGTCACCAACTGGTGACCTAGGACAACAGAAACGGACTCTCTCCCGGTTCTGGAGGCCGCGAGTCCACAATCGAGTTGCCGGCCGGCCGCGCTCCCTCCGGAGGCTCTGGGAGAGGGCCCCTCCTGCCTCCCCCAGCTTCTCGTGGCCCCGGGCGGTCCCGGGCGTGTGCCCCGTCCCCCAGTGTCCGCCTCCGTCCTCACACAGCGGTTCCTCTGTGATTGTCCCTCCGTGCTGTCAGCCTTCTCACAAGGACAGCAGTCGCTATATGCAGGATGGGCTCACTTGGATCACCCCTTAACTACATCTACAAAGATCCTCACATTCTGAGGGTCTGGGTGCACAGAAATTTGGGGGGACCCCTTTCAACCCTCTGCAGAGGTCAAGGTGACTCTGCCACAAGGGAATGTCCAAATCTCAGCTTGCGGGGCTCCATTTGGCCACCTGTGTCCTCACAGGGCAGGGACCTGCCCCTGGGAGCTCCCCGATTCAGCTCTTTGCCCCCAGCCCCACCGGTCCCCCCACCCCCACCCCCAGGGCAGCCCATGCCCCCCACAAGAGGGAATGCTTCAAGCTGAGCCATCTGTCTCCCTCGTAGACGGCAACGCCACCGGGATGGCTCTCGCAGGGGACAAGGATGACCAAGAGGCCGACGCCCGCCTCGCCTCCCAGGAGCTCCTCCCGGCCAATGCCATCTCCGGCCAGCTCCTGGGCGCAGGCTCAGACTCCAAGGAGCTCGCCCTCAATGCCACGGTCAACAGCATCTTTGCCCAGGGCGCCCCAAGGAGCTCCCTGGCCGAGAGCCTCTACGCCGACTACGAGGACCAGGAGGGGGCCGGGCCTTACCTGCTCAATGGGTCCTACCTGGAGCTGAGCAGCGACAGAGTGACCAACTCCTCCTCCGAGGCCCCGTTCCCCAACGCCAGCGCCAGCCTCCCCACCTCGGCCGCGAACAGGACGCACAAGGCCAGGTAGGAAGGGCCCCCCGCCCAGTCCAGGGGCCTCTACGGGGTGCGGGTGGTCGGGCTGGGAGGCAGCCACTCCACGGCCCAGCACCCCCTTTCGGCCCCACGGACCTGAGCCAGGAGGTCACAGGCCTGGCCTTCACCGTGTCCTCCTGCCACTTAGTCCCCGTGCTGGGCGTCCCCATGCGGATCCGAGCCCGGCAGGAAGGGGTGGGGGCGGGCGGGAGCTGGCCGGCAGCTCTGAGTGTTCATCACGCACCAAGCTGGGGCCGAGCATCCTACCTGCCCAGACACATTTACTCGTCACAGCCACCTGCAGCATTAGGGACAGTTACTGGGGCTCAGAGGAGGCACGTCACATATTAAGGGTCACAGGTGCCTGAGAATCTGGGGTCCCTGGGTTCTGAGCTGGGGACGCATGGACGATCATACCCAGGGGCACCTGGGCAGTCTCAGTTGGTTACAACTGGACAGTCACACCTAGGGACACCTGGACAATGACAAGTGGCAATGCCTGGACAGTCACGGCTGGCCCTGGAGGGGCCAGGGGCCAGGAGCCTCCCTGGGCTGCAGGGGAAGCTGGGAGCAGGGTGCCCCCAGGCCTGCCACCAGCCCTACTAGGGGACCATCCCTATTGACAAGCCCCCTGGGCTGATGGCCCTCCTGAAGGGCCCCTCCACCCTAAAGCTTCCCCGGAAGCTCACAGAGCGGCAAGGCTGATAGAACCCGCGGAGCTGGGGGCGGTGGGCGGGGGCTGGAGGACTCGAGGGCACATCTGGGACACTTCGGATGGGCTCGGGCGCAATTCTTTGCAAATGTGAACAGAGGGAAGTTCTGGAGCCTTCTGCGGCTGCCCCTTTTCCCACAGGGTCCATCTCCCCACAGAGAGTGGGGCCTCGGGGGGTGGGGGGATGGGACCCAGTGGCTGGAAGCGGGTGACAGGCTTTGCTTTGGGGGTCAGGGTCCGAGTCTGAAAGCGGGTCTCAGAGCAAGGACCAGCGCTGAGAATCAGCTGGCACTTGGCGGTGACCCGGCCAGTTACTTACGGCTCCGAGCCGGGTTCTAGGAGCCTTGTGGTCGGTGTGGTCGGTGTGTGAAGCTCCTAGAAGTGGGGACTCAGGGAGAGGGAGGGACCCTTCCATGACTCACGACCCAGGGGCTGAGGGAGGCCCGCTGTCTGATGACCAGGGTCCCTCTCTGAAGGGGTGGTCAGGGTGCCACCGAGCCCCACGATTTAATTTGGCTTATGGTGCAGAAAATGTGGGGGGCCGGGTCGGCACAGAGAAAAGCTCAGGACGTGGTAGCGTCTGGACGCCCCAGTCGCCGTGATTCAGACCCTCTCTGGGCCTCAGTTTCCCCGTCCCCAGTGAAGGGCTTGTCAGGAGATGCTCGGGTCGTGAGGGATTCCCAGGCCAGACCCGGCACAAGCTTTTGGGTCCCTGAGCCCCATTTTAGAGTCTTCTCTGCCCCCCTCAGTTGACTCTTACCCTACCCCCCTCGCCCCCACGGTCCCACCCTGGGTCTCCAGTGCCGGTGGGGACCCAGGAATCAATACAATCGATTGTCAACCCTCAGAGAGGCCCGGACGTGTGGAGGGGGGCGGGCTCCCTCCTGCCGCCATCAAAGGACGCGGCGGGGCCGGCAGGACGGTCCTTTGAGATAAAGGGCTGAGGGAGGCCGGGGAAACCACCGGCCGAAATAGTCTCCGAGTCGTCCAAACACAGGAAGTCCCGTCTGCTCCCCAGAGGGCGAAATCAAAGGGGCAGCCCAGAAAGGAAAGGTTATTTTCATCCCCTCAGACCGGCCTCCAACAGCGGGGGGGCCGGCCGCCAGGCGCAGCGACGCGGGGTCCCTCTCCCCGTCTGGCGGGGGGACAAGCGAGGAGCGGCCTTCTGCTTCCTTTACAAACAGGCCCCGTCCCCGCAGAGCCTCCACTGAGGCCACTGGGCGCCGGGCCCGCAGACGCGCGACTTGGAGCGTCCCAGCGCCCGGGCGGCCGTCCCCCGCCTGAGTCCAGCGGCGCTGACCCCCAGGGCCGAGGGGGGCACCACCTCCCTTCCAGACGGAGGCGTGTGAGGGGCTGGAGGCTCAGCGGGTTCCTGGGGGCTTGCTCCGGCCCTGGGGGTGCCCCATGGTGCAAATACATCGCAGGTGTTTTTTCAAGAGCTGCCTGGGCCGCTGGCGTCTGGCGCTGGGGGCGATGGGGGGGCAGCCCCTCCAGAAATACCTTTTGTGCTTGAAACCCGAAGGGTTATTTTGAACCCGGGTCAGGCGTGAGTCACCCCGCCTGCGGGCTGGAGGAGCGTATAATTAGATAAAGACGCCTTCTCCTTGGGTGGGGTGCAGGGCAGGGGCTGCGGGGGAGGGCGGTGGGATTTACAGCCGCTGACAGGAGGGGGGGACCCAATCAGCACAGTTCAGTGTTTTCCGAACCAAGTGTTAGGGAGGGATCTTCTGGGGCCCCCCCGCCCCCCGGAGGCCTTGCTCACCGGAGTGGGCGCTCTCCTGGGCCCTTTGCTCTCACGTGACAGGGCGGTGGGGGAGAGGACACTTTAAAATGCCCTCTCGTGTTTAAGGAGGAGAGAGGGGGACCTTCCCTTTCTCCCCGAAACCTGTGAAGAGGCTGGGGCCGGCCCTCCCCTTCCGCGTCCGCAGCCACATCGGGACACCCACGAAGCCAGGTCTCGGGGGGCCCGACATTGTAAGGGTAACGCTCGACCGTTTGTGAAACGCCAGCGCCTCGAAGCCCAGCCAGCGTCGCCACCGGAGTGGACCAGGGGCCTCCCAGAACGTGTGCCCTGCAGCCCTCCCCTCAGGCCGACCGCAGGGCCCTACCGTGCACCGCGGAGGTGCCCGAGTGTGAGCCCTGTGCAAGCTAGTCCCTGCCCTCTTCCACCGCCCTTCCGGCCCGGGAGGGAGCTGGCTGGATGTGCCACCAGCCAGGCCACGCCGCCGTGTCCCTCTCTCTGGCTCTGGGGGCCACAGGCCTCCCTGAGCCCTCGGGCTGGCCGCAGCCGCTGCCCTCTGCTGCCCGCGGGTACTGAGGTTGGGCCCAGCACGCCCACCGGTTCAAAGAAGCGAACCGCCCTAACAATAGCTGGCTCTGGCCCCCCAGTCCCGGCCAGGCATCCCGGCGGGGAGGCCGCGTGCACTGCAGCCCTGGCACCCGGGCAGCCCTGGCACCCGGGCACAGGCGTCCGGGGGCGGGGGTGGGGCGGCCATGCCCCCATCTGCGCTGAGCCTTTCTGGTTTGATGGCTGCAGTGTCCCCCGTCCGTCAGATGTCAGATTCCCCGCGGAAGGCGGCCAGCAGCAGGGGGAGAATTCTGGCACATTCCTTGGGGAGGGGTCAAGGGAGCCGGAATCCTCTCTCAGATGCTAGAAGGTGAGGAGCCCGCGGTATGGAGGAACTGTGATGTCGCCGTCAGTGAGCCCCAATTCTTCACCACCCCGCCCCCCGGAAGGAGCTTTGGCAGGTGCTGTGAGCGTGACCGAGTCAGAGGCGGGGGCCCCTCCACCCCGCCCGGGCCGGCCCGCCCCGCGGCGCTCACCGTTCTCTGTCCCGCACGGGGCGCTCTGCCCTGCGGTGGCGCTCAGCTTGGGGCTCAGGACGGGTGCGCCCCACGGCGCGAGCACACCCTCCGATGAAAGCTCGGGCCCGCCAGCCAGCGCCGTGGCGTCTCACCCGCGTCGCCACTTGACCTTGTTTCCAGGCCCAGGCCCAAGGCACGCAAGCAGGGCGTGAGTCCGGCGGACATGTACCGGTGGAAGCTGTCGTCCCACGAGCCCTGCAGCGCCACCTGCACCACAGGTACGGGTCGCACACCTGCGGGGGGGCTGGCTGCACACTCCCGCCCTGTCTGGGACGCGGCGCCGGGGGGCCGGGTTGGGGTGCCCTCCCGCTCCTGGCGTGCTGGGCCGCTGTGAGCTCAGCCTGCTGGGCGTCATGCCGGCCCCCCGGACTCCGTCCCTTGTCATTTACGTTGTGTCTTGTCCGAACAAACACTTTTTTTTTTTTTTTTTTTTTGGTTAAAAGTGAAAAACCTCAGGTAGTGAGTTTACGTTTGTTCATAGCACACGTAGGGACGGGGACACAGACTCACGTGGCCTGGGACCCGGGCAGGGGCTCGGGGTCCAGGACCACACCCAGACAGGAGGCGGGAGGCAGACGGGGCCGGGAGGCGCCTGGCCGGCCGGCACGTGCGGTGAGTGAGTGCCCAGCTGGGCCTCGGACGCAGGTCTGTCTGCCCGCATGCTGGCCCCCGCCACACGGAGACCCTGGCTGCAGCCACCAGGTCCCCTGCCCTGGGGGCTACTACTGCGAGTGCAGGTGTCCGCGCCGGCACAGGAGCCTGGCAAAGGCGGCAAGGGGACCCGCGGGCCGCCTCATCTCCACCCGGTGCTTCATCGCCCCTCCTTTCCTTAGGGGTGCGCTGTGGGCGGGGGGCGTGCGGGTGGGCTGCTCGAGTCTCAAGCAACAGTGTCAAACCGTTCGCCGGCCCAGGGCTGGGGGTGCGCAGCCAGTGGCCCCTGAGCCTCACCCCGCCAGAGGCCCAGGAGCAGCCAGCCCACCCCGTCTGCCTCCGGACTCGGGGCTCCTGGTCTCTCTTATTTAAAGGGAGGGCCCCTTGTTGAAGAAGGTTTCAGAGCCACTGTGTTCAAGACTGAGGCAACGACGTGGGGGCAGAAAACTAGCACTTGGGCTCTCCCAGCGTCTGTGGGAGGTCCCCATTTTGGGGACAAGCAAGCCAAGGCCTGGAGAGTCTGACAATATTCATGTCATCCCACTAGGGACAGACTGAGCTGGAACTTCAGTCCCGGTCTCTCTTGATCGGGACCTGCCAGGTCTCCGCTGGGTGACAAGGGGTGGGTGAATAACCAGGCGCTTGGTGAGGGGTGGCAAGTCCCCAACCCGGACCTCCCCAGGCCCCAGCGCTGAGGACAGCACGCCCAGCCTGGCAAAGCGCGACCAGCGATCACAGCCTGTTGGCTTGTCCTTTACGGAAAAAAAGAAAGAATCCCCACGTGGGCTGCCGCCCAGGTTCTTTCGTTACGTCCAGGGCCGGGACGCGGAGAGGCAGGAGCCGCTGGGGAGCGGGTGCGTGGGGGCCGGGGCTCTCCATGCGTGGGGCAGTGGAGGACCACCACCCAGCCAGGAGGGTTCTGTCGTTGTCACCCTTCGGAAGGCGGGTCCCCCTCGCTCTCTCACACACACGCATGCACGCACGCACTCAGGCGCACACACACACGACAGCAGCACCAGCAACAAAACCTGCCCCACCCGGGCCTTCACCAGTACCGAGAACCACCCTGAGTCACCCTGGCTTCTTGGCAGGGACCCACCACTGCTTAGTGAGCTGGCCCGTGTGACAGCAGGGTGCCAGGCATGGGTGCCGGGGGAGGAGGACAGAGTGGGGGGGAGTGGGTCAAGGAACTAATGAGATGAGGTGGACAGGTGGCCCTTTACATGTCACCACTGATGGGGCTACAGAGTCCTGGGGAGCCCAGAGGGGGAAACACATACAATATTGGAGAAAGAAGCTTCAAGAAGGCGTTTGAAGGACTGGGACTGCCACTGTGGGATCTGAAGATCCCACATACCATCCAGGAGGCTAGGAAGGGCTGGAAGGGTTAGATTTTCCATCCATCATCCATCCATCCATCCATCATCCATCCACCATCCACCATCCATCCATCCACCATCCATCCATCCATCCATCCACCATCCATCCATCCATCCATCCACCATCCATCCATCCATCCATCCACCCATCCACCATCCATCCATCCATCATCCATCCATCCACCATCCACCATCCATCCATCCACCATCCTTCCACCATCCATCATCCATCCTCCATCCACCCACCACCCATCCACCATCCATCCATCCATCCATCCACCCACCACCCATCCACCATCCATCCATCCATCCACCATCCATCCACCATCCATCCATCATCCATCCATCCCCCACTCACCCGCACATGGGTGGTTGCTGAAGGAATGTAAAGCAGTGACACCTGGCTACACGTGCCAGCTTGAATTTATTCAAAGCCCGGGGTCTGTGACATATAAACTGGGTGTCCAGCCTGAGCTGGCTGGGGTGGGGGTGAGGGCACAAAGAAAAGAGGTCAGACCCATCCACAAAGTTGTCTTCACTGAGTTCTCCCACAGTTCTGTAAACTGGTTATTGTCATTGTCCCCAGTTTAAACCAGGAAGCTAGGCTCTGAGCAGTCAGGTCGCATGGCCTGTCTGCTGGTCTCCGGGGCGCTCAGGTGTGGCTCACAGACCCTTTCCTTGTCCTGGACTCAGGGGTCATGTCGACCTATGCCATGTGTGTGCGCTACGACGGCATCGAGGTGGATGACAGCTACTGCGATGCGCTGACCCGTCCTGAGCCTGTGCAGGAGTTCTGTGCTGGGAGGGAGTGCCAACCCAGGTACCCAGTGCCCCAGGCAGTGGGGTGGGGGCAGCTGGGCTCTGCTGGGCCCAGGGGAGCAGAGGAGTTGGCTTCTTGATCCTTCAAGGGGTTCTGTGGGTGGGGCTGGGGGGAAGGACCAGACTGACCTGCCAGTCAGAGTCCTCCTGGGTCTTCCCATGCTGCTTTGCAGCGTGATCGGACACTGTAGGTGGCCAACTAATGCCTCCTCGGGTGACACCTTTGCCCCCAGGACTACCTGGTGCAGCCCAAAGGGATTAGATCCAAAATTCTGAGCGGACTTGCTGAACCTGGGATGTGGGTGAAGGCCGGGTCTTTCTAGCCCCCAGGCCTCCTGTCCCGCCTCACAGATGGTCAGAGACGGAGCCCTAACCGCGTCCTCTTCCTAGTCACCATCATGGCAGGACCTGGTCAGGGGCCCCAGAGGAGCCCGAGGGTGCCAGCCTCCCATGACTTGTCAGTGGGGAGCAAAGCCGCCGTGGAGGCCAAGTTCATCTGCTCCCTGACACTGCTGCACGCCCCTTCACTCTGAGCTTGCTCCCCGCGGGGCCTCTGTCCCTGCCCATCTGCTCCTTCCTTACAAGCTAGAGTGTGGCCCTGGGTCCCGCCGGTCCCCTCAGAGCTCTCCTCTAGCGTGACCAAAGGAACAGGGCCAGAAGTGTCTGGAAGGCCAGGTGGGTGGGTGTGGAGGTGAGAGCAGGCGGGGGCCACAGGGGCTCCTGGGCAGGCGGGCCATGCACACACTCGGGGCACCAGCAAGGGCATCAGTGCCCGCCCACCGCCGTGTCCAGGAGTTTCCTAGAGGACTCGGTCCGGCAGCAGCCCCCACCGTGGGGCCTCACCAGGTGCCCTCTGGCCTGGCCCTTGTGATGTGGGGCCCCACGGGGGGGAGGGGAGGAGGAGACCCGTTTTCTGCGGGGCTGGGGGTTGCACAGGTCTGCGGGGCGGGTCGCTGAAGGCCGCGCCCCGCCCGAGGCAGGTGGGAGACCAGCAGCTGGAGCGAGTGCTCGCGCACGTGCGGCGAGGGCTTCCAGTTCCGCATCGTGCGCTGCTGGAAGATGCTGTCGCCCGGCTTCGACAGCTCCGTGTACAGCGACCTGTGCGAGGCGGCCGAGGCCGTGCGGCCCGAGGAGCGCAAGACGTGCCGGAACCCGGCCTGCGGGCCCCAGTGGGAGATGTCCGAGTGGTCCGAGGTGCGCGTGCGCGCGGCGCGCGGGGCGGGTCCCCCGGCGCGGGGGGCGGGGCTGACGCCTGCCCTCGCCCCGCGCCCCGCAGTGCACGGCCAAGTGTGGGGAGCGCAGCGTGGTGACCAGGGACATCCGCTGCTCCGAGGACGAGAAGCTGTGTGACCCCAATACCCGGCCCGTCGGGGAGAAGGACTGCACAGGCCCCCCCTGCGACCGCCAGTGGACTGTCTCGGACTGGGGACCGGTGAGGGCAGGGCCCCTGGGGGCGTGCTTGGAGGGGTGGCCGGGGCTGCAGGCTAGTGCGCCGCCTGGCTGTGCCTCAGTCTCCCCATTTTTCTGGCGTGAGGATGTGGGGGGGAAGAACTGGCCTTTCTCCTCATCATGGTGAAGAATCAATGCCTTCATCCAAAAACGGGTGGCCCGCATGGCGATCCCCTTTTGTAACCCCTCTGTCTGTCTCTCATCCGGAACTGGGTCACTCAGGCGCTCCCCGGATCCCCTCTGGCTGCTCTGGGCACAGGGGGCCGTGTAGGGGTTTGAGGTGTGCTTTTCTGTCTGTGTGCAATAGTTCTGCAACTAGAATGGAAAATGTTATTTTCAAACGTGGCTCCTGTGGCAACAGCTCCCCATGTCGCCAGGGAGCAGTTGCTCTCTCCGGGGCACCCGGGAAGAGGCCCCGCTCTGACCTGGGTGTTCCCCTGCAGTGCAGTGGGAGCTGTGGCCAGGGCCGCATGATCAGGCACGTGTACTGCAAGACCAGCGACGGACGCGTGGTGCCCGAGTCGCAGTGCCAGATGGAGACCAAGCCCCTGGCCATCCACCCCTGCGGGGACAAGAACTGCCCTGCCCACTGGCTGGCCCAGGACTGGGAGCGGGTGAGTGACCCTGAGCCCAGGCCAGGGCCTGCTCGGACGGGGAGGCCCAGCTGGTCGGGCCGATAGACTGAGTTTAATTGCACACTAGGAGGGCTCAGTTCACTAAAACTTCATTTGAAATGGGAAAAGCCAAGAAAGTAGGGAAATCCCTTAAAACTCCCTAAATCTTAATTGGGCAAATGCTCAAGGATGCTTGCAGAATTATATTCTAGGATTGCCCCCCGCCCCCCATCTATGGAAAACCACAGACGGTCACCTTGCTTTGGGCTCCCGGGGCCTGTGCAACCGTTCGTTCTCAGGACCAAGTTCAGAGTCACCAACACGCTTCAGACCGGTCACTTCCCACCGCAGGCGGCTAGTAGCCACATCATCTTAAAACTGTCAGGAACCTTTTTGTGTCAGCACAGCTGGTTTTTCTGCTAAGTTGCTTTTGATCAAATCTGTGTTGGGCCAAATGGTTATCGACCAAAGAGTTCTGGGCCGACCTGCCATCCCTCTAAACCCTTCACCCATTTGCCACTGACCGAGCCGGTGCTCCCGGCCTCTGACCCCTGTCTGTCCCCTGGGCTCAGTGCAACACCACCTGTGGCCGGGGTGTCAAAAAGAGGCTGGTCCTGTGCATGGAGCTGGCCAACGGGAAGCCGCAGACACGCAGTGGCCCCGAGTGCGGGTTGGCCAAGAAGCCCCCCGAGGAGAGCACATGCTTTGAGAGGCCCTGCTTCAAGTGGTACACCAGCCCGTGGTCAGAGGTGAGTGCCCGCTGGCCCCCTCTGAGGCTGCCCGAGGCCAGGCCTGAGGTCTACTCCTGCCTCAGTAACCCCCCTCCTGGCTGCAGAGACCCTCAGGTCCCCCTCCTCAGCCTCCATCAGGGCCTCCTATACCCAGAAAGCTTCTCAACTCTACCAAGTCAGCTGGAGAAAGGCCACCTCCTCCAGGGAGCCTTCCCAGATCTCACCTCTGGGATCCCTGCAGCGCTCACCTTGGGCTTTGTTAGCCCAGGTCACTTTCAGGTGTGCCTATCTCAGAGCAGGCTGAGCCCAGCTGCATACTAGGGGCATGTGGGGCTAAGTCAAACAGCACCCCGGCCCCGGAAGGCAGAGTCGAGGCAGGACGCAGAGTTAAGGATGCAGAGGTGTGATGGGCTGTGCACCCCGGGGGCAAAGGGGAGTCAGAAGGTAGGGCAGCATCTCTCCTGAGCGGCCTGGCCCCTCCACCGTGCTGGGGGCACCTCGGCCTCAGACTGTCAGGGGGCACAGAGCTGAGCTGTCTGCTGTCTCTGCAGCTGGGAGCAGAGCCCTCACCTCCCGGGCGGTGAGGGGTCCTTCTCTCCTCCCAGCAGCCCCGGGAGCGGGGGGCTCTCCTTCCCGTTGCAGAGAAGAACCTGAAGGTCCCTAAACATGAGTGCAGGGTGAAGATTCTAAGTGTGAGATGGGGGTGAGTCTAGGACTGCTGCCCCTACTCAGAGTGGGAGGGGCCGGGCTGTGGCCCCGACCCAGGCCCAGGGTTCTCTGGGGAGAGATGGGGTGGTGTCTGGGCGCCAACCCTGCCTGGATGGGACCTCGGTTCACCTGAAGCACATGTGCTCACTCAGGAGCGCTCATGTTTATTTCTTCTGTGTTGCCTGGACAAGGACTGCCCCTGGGGAGAAAGGGCTGGGCTGAGGGCAGGGTGGGGGCTCCCCAGGAGGCATCGGCCGGAGGAGCAGGCTGGTCTGAGGCGCGTCAGAGAGCCAGGGTCTCCTGGGGCTGGCCGAGCCCAGCCGGGAGGGGAGGGTGGGGAGGGCGGCAGGTGAGTCCGCAGGAGCCAGGCTGAGGCCCGCACCTTGGAACGTGCCTCCGGCCTCAGAGGCTGGGAGGGCAGCTGCGGGGCGGGGCCCGGGCCCTATGGGGTGCTGGCTGCCTCGCCACGGAAGGGGGAGAGCAGTGGAGGGGGGCCCCCAAAGGACAGTTTGGAGTGTCAGGGGAGGGCCATCCCCATATTGCCAGGACGACTGTGGGTGGGGGGTTGGGGGCTGACTGGCGTGGATGGGGGTGGGAGTGGGGACCTCCGCCACTATCCCTGTTTGGGGCTACCCCAACCACTCCCCAGGGACAGCAGAGTGGGGGCCAGGGCACATCCAGAGTCTCCCAGGGGCGTCCACCCAGGGCTGACTGCCCTCAGCCCTGGGCCACGCCAGCCTCTCGTGCCTTCCAGACTGGGCCAGCCCCCCGGCAGGAGCGGGCATCGGGCGCGCGGCCCTCCCTGCATCTCTGCAAACGAGAACCGAGGGTTCAGGTTCCAGATGGGCCTGGGTGACGTGGGGTCACGCACACCGGGGAGCGGGAGGGAGCCACCACCCGCAGGATGTTGGCAGGAGGATGGCGGGGTAACTGGGGTCAGCAGCTGTCCCTGGTGTTCTGAGCAGCTCCGCGGGGTTTTCCAAGGGAAACATCTGGACAGGGAGCCTCGGCGACGGGGAGGAGCTTTGGGAGGTCCAGCAAGCACAGCCTTTTGCCGGAGTGGAGCACGGCCGCTGAGCCTCAGCCCTGGCCGCCTGCGTCCTGAGCATCGCGGGACCCCACGGAGCCCGGGGGTCTTCGCCCCGCTCCCGGTGCACACAGCGGAAGGGAGGCTGCCCTGGGTGGGGCTGGTGTCGGCCCCGACTGCCAGCCGGTGCCCTTCCCTCCCGCGTCCCCTCAGGCTCCCGCGTGTCCCACGTCAGTTGGATGTATCCGCTTCTCCCAAAGAGTTCGACGTACTGGTCTAGGATCCTTGTGGGGTCACAGTCCTTTGTACTTCTGCGGTGTCTGATTTTATTTCTGATTTTATCTGTTCGGATGCTCTGCTTTGCTTGGTGGGCCTGGGTCAAGGTTCGCCAACGTTCCCTTTTCAGAGAACCCGCCCTTGGGTTTGCTGAGCGCTCGTGCTTGGTTTTAGACCACAAGCAAGTGTCGGCGGGACCCTTGCTCCTGGGTCCCTTCTGGCTAAAACGTCTTTTAAGTCCACGATGACGTCCGTGTTTCTGAGTTCAGACTCCTGAGGCGTTTTCTGTCTCTTCGTTTAGGAAAAGGGGGGAAGCAAGTGTGTGACCAGGGTGTCCCCATGGGGGCGCTTTAGCTAACTCTTCCTTTGGAGCTGCCACAGTTCACGTCCCTCCCAGCACCCCGGGGACGCGGGGGTGGGGGTCCCCTCCTGTCCCACTGGTGGGGCTTTGCCATGTCGTCTCTCCCCCATCAGTGCACCAAGACGTGCGGGGTGGGCGTGCGGATGCGTGACGTGAAGTGCTACCAGGGGACTGACATCGTCCGCGGCTGCGACCCACTGGTGAAGCCCGTGGGCAGACAGGCCTGTGACCTGCAGCCCTGCCCCACAGAGCCCCCAGGTGAGCCGCGGAGAGGCTGAGGGCGGGCAGAGCCAGGCCCTGGAGGATGAGCCTGTGGAGTAGAGGGCCTCGCATGGGATAATCTGGGGGTGAGATCAGTGGCTCCTCCAAATCCTGGCCCCTGGACGTCCCCCCTGCCCTGTGCACACATCAGTGACATCCCGGGGGGGATGGATAGGGGCAGGAACCCGCATGCCTGCACTTGGGCGGGAGGCCCTTCATCCCTGAACCTGGGAATGGACACGTATGAGCCACCTGTCCCCAGGTGCTCCGCCACCCCAGGCCACGGCTGCTCGTCCTCACGCCCTGAGTTGAAAAGGGAGATGGGTGTGGTCGGGCGAGGCCCTGTCCTGATGCCGATGCCCCACACCGTGTCCCTTCCCCAGACGACAGCTGCCAGGACCAGCCAGGCACCAACTGCGCCCTGGCCATCAAGGTGAACCTGTGCGGCCACTGGTACTACAGCAAGGCGTGCTGCCGCTCCTGCAGGCCCCCCCACTCCTAGGCCCGGCGGTCACCGCAGCTTCGGGGCACCTCCTCGGACACCCCTCCTGCAGGCCGCCCCGGGCTGTGAAGATGTGACACTGAGCCTCCGCTCTCCCCAGGGAGGGAGAGCCCCCGGGTGCCCTCGGCCCCCGCGGACGGAACCGCCCCTGCTGGAGGGCTGCCGTTCTCAGAGCCTGAGGGTGCTGTGTCTGCGCTTCCCGCCCCCAGTAGCCAGCGTCCACGGGGCCCAGACACCGGAGCCCAGAGGTGGAGGTGACCACCTCCCCGCCGCCCCGGCAGCCCCCTGCCACTCTCTGGGGGCTGAACCTTCTCCTGGACCCTGGGAAGGCCCCGTCTGCCTCCGGGGCGGGCGGGCGGGCGTGGAGGCGGGGGGGGGGGCGGGGGGGGCAGGCCGGCAGATGTGGTGCCGCCTCCGAGCCCCGAGCCCGGGCCTGTCCGGCGCGCTCCTAGGGGAGGTGACGTTTCACCTCCCGGCTGCGCGCCCGCTGCCTCCCCACACGGGGCTGGCGAGCACGGAGGGACCCGCCGCACTTTACGCCCGGGAAGAGGCACTCTTTCTCACGGTATCCCTGTTCCGTCGTCTGCGGCAGGACGGCTCTGTATGGTAATAAAGTGGTCGTATTTATGGTGGCATTGCGGGCTCTCGGTGGGTCTGGGGGCCAGGCACGGGGATGGGACTGCAGTCCCATGGGAAGACACACACACGCACACACACGTGCGCACACAGAGACAGTGGGGGGCCTGCGAGGGATGGGGGTGTTCAAGAATGGGGCATCCAGACTCCGACGCTGGAGTCAGAATTGAGTTCTTGAGCCTGGGGGTGGGGGTTCTGGAGACACGTGGGGGCACTTGAAGGGTGCCTGGAGGGTCCTGGACAAACATGGGGAGGCTGAACCTCGGGAGAAAAGCACCCCCCCGAGGTCGTGTTGGGCAGAAGAGAGGAGATGTGGCAGGTGGGTGGGGAGCCTACACGGAACCCTCAGGAAATCCCATCCCTGTTGTTTTTGGACCTCACAGAAGGACCTGGGTGCAGGGACACTGGAGGGCTTCCTGGAGGAGGTGACTTTTGGCTGGTCCAGCATCAGGAGGGGTGGTTCTCCACGATGGAAGGACGGGGAAGAGGGTGGAGAAGTGGAGCCAGCCTGCACGAAGCCGAGAGAGACGGGGTGTGCCGAGGCTGCCGCAGCAGAGGGAGGGAGAGAGGACACAGGCGTCCACCCGCTGCAGGAGATGCCACAGTGGTGTCACCTCTGAGGACAGGGAGCAGGATGGCAGTGGTTGTCTCCTGGAACGTGGGGCCACCACACAGTGTTTAGGATGGTGCGATAGGGTGACACTGAGGCTTCATTGAGGGGCTGGTTCAAGATCACTGCTTGGTTAGCTTCCAGTAGAGGTGAGTCACCATGATCCTCGCCACTGTGCCCTGTCATTGGCCCCCCTTCTCTCCTCCCCATCCCCATCTCCTTCCCTACGCCCCTCCTCCCTGTCCTGCCTGCTGACAACACTTAGCGTGTGCCAGGCCCTGTGCCCAGTGCTTACCCAGCACTGCCTTGTGTGCTGTTGCCCAAAGCTGTACTAGTGTCACAAGCACCCCTCTGTGTTGATGCTGAGGCTGAGGCCCAGAGACACCAGTCACCTGCCCCTGGTGACTCAGCCCATCACCTGCAACCACTCTGCAGGAGCTCAGTGTAGGTTGGGGTTCCCAGTCTCAGCAGATGGACACAGCCACCCCGGGAACTTGCTGTGGCCGCCCCTCTGGGCAGAGCCAGGACCCCATGGGCTGGATGGCTCTGCTGGTACTGGGCCGGACACAGTCCTTCCCAGAAAATTCCAGAGAGGGGTGTGGATTGGCCCGGAATCCCAGGTGGACTGCAGACAGCGGTGGTGATGAGTTTTATTGGCTTCCGCTGTTCCTGGGGAGCAGGTGGGGCTCCCTGCAGGCCCCACGGGGCAGCTGAGTGAACTCACATGGATGGTGCCTCATTCCAACTCCATCTACGAACCTGTGCAGGAGAGAGAGGCCAGCAAAGGAAACGGGAAAACGGAACAGAACAGCCACAGGAAGTCCCGCCCTCAGCCCTTGCCCCCACCCCCGCCCCCCAAAGCTAATGCGTCAGAAACAAACGTGTGAGGTTCACAAAGGAAGGGCAGGTGTGAGCGGGGCTTGGGAATCCCCAGGATGAACGCCACGGGCAAGTCCAAACTGAGGCAAAAGAGGGAAAAAGCAAGAAAGCTAAAAAGTAAGTCCCCCACTGACTCGGTTCACGTCCAGGCCGCCCGTTGCGGCCCAAGTGCCCGTGGCTCACAGAAGGCCACTTGCCCTCAAAGGTTTGTCTTTTAGGGAGGCAGGTGGCCGGGGAGCTTGGTCCATCCTCCTGGGCACCCAGTGGCTTCTGACCCCACCCCGGGGCTCCATGGCTGGGCCCGGGGGCAGAGAGAACCCCACAGAGGGGAGGGGTCCCTGGGGGCCATGCTCCCGAGAGCAGACACGACCTCAGCTTCGGTCAGGAGCGGAGTTCCCACGGCAGGTGCCCCTGGGTTGGGGGAATCTCTCCAGGGTGGCCATCGGGCATCATTTCCCCAGCCGGGTTGACGGAGCGGAGAGCGGGCTCCCGGGGAGACCCCTGCCCCACTGGGGGCTTGGTGGGCTCAGCCCAGGTCTTCACACAGAGCAGGGCAAGGCGCAGTGGCCAGAACCTGGTTCCCAGACCCTCCTGAGGAACGGGGGTCACAGCGAGAGCCTGGGTCCGTCTCCCCTTGGGACCAGAGTTTGAAGGGCTCCCGCAGGCCGAGGCCAAGGGCTGGGAGGGTCTATCTCAGGTCTCATGGGGACTCAGTGGTCTTTTCAGCCCCTGGTCCATGGCCCTGTTCCCCTACCACGTCAGGGCTGACGAATGGGCTGTGTGTGTTAGTGTGGACACTCCTGGAGCCAGTGGCTGGGACACGGCCTCTTCCACCACAAAGCCAGTCGGGGCTGTGCATCCCCAAGGCCCGGCCGCCCCGGGACTCCCCTTCTAGGGGCGTCTGCAGTGGCCTGCTCAACCCTTGTCTCAGCCATCTGCCACCTGTAGCCAGAGGTGTGTGTGCGGGGTGGTGGTCGGGAGACAGAGGGCCCCCACTCTGGTTGGAAGGACAGACTAATTGGTCTGAAATCGCCAGGGAGGGCTGGCTGCAGGGCCCGAGCATCGCCATGGCCGCCCTTTCCTTGAACAGGTAGGTAGATGGAGACCCACACGTGTGGGCCATGCAGCCGCCAAGTGGCTGGGGCTGATGGGAGCCCCTTATCCTCACACCTGTGTTCAAAGGCAGTGTGGGTGTCAGGAGCCCTGCCTCGTGCTACAGCCCTCACGTGGCTGCTACAGCCCTCACGTGGCTGCTACAGCCCTCACGTGGCTGCTACAGCCCTCACGTGGCTGCTACAGCCCTCACCTGGCTGCTACAGCCCTCACCTGGCTGCTACAGCCCTCACCTGGCTGCTACAGCCCTCACCTGGGCTGCATCACGCCCGCCTCCCAGCCTCGGCCACACATGCGTTCGCTGGGCCTTATCCCTAGAGTGAGCCCCGGAGCTCCCCAAAGGCGGGGCCCAGGGTCCCCCAAGCCTGGAGCACCCCGGGGTGACAGGGATGCCCTGGGGACCCCTGCATGGTCTCAGGCCCAGCCCCGCGGGCAGGGGGCCGCTCAGACGTCCGTGCTGACGCTGCGGCTCCGGGAGAAGGCCTCGCGCATGGCGGACAGGCGGTTGGGGTTGAGCGCCTGCAGGCCCGCGAAGGTCTCAGGCGGCAGCACGGCGTCCTCCTGGCTGATGCCCGCGTAGGCCACGTGCTCCCCGCCGTTGCGCAGGCCCTCGTCCTCGGGCTCCTGCAGGAGGAAGGTGGGCGGCTCGCCGTGGGAGCAGCTGCGGCAGAGGGTGCGGGCCTGCGGGGACCTCTGGCTGCAGGCGGCGGGCGCGGCCGGGTAGAGCGCTGGCCCGTTGGTCAGCACCAGGTTGCGGTTGGCGTGCAGCGGCGGCAGGCCAGTGTGCACGGCGAAGTCGGGCTCCTCCTCGTCCTCCTCCTCCTCGTCCTTCTTGCAGCAGTAGTACTGTGAGCAGAAGGCTGCTGACCCCGGCTGCCCGCCCACGACACCCGTGCCCCTGAGACCACCCCGTCCCGGGAGCTCGCCCAGGCCGGGCACCCCACTGAACGCTCTGCAGTGAGGGGTTCGCTCCGTTCACCTGCACAGCCGCGCGAGGCAGGTGAGATTGCCATCTCCACTCTGCAGGTGGGGAAACTGAGGCACAGAGGGGCCAGGCAGCCCGAAGGTGGCAGGGCTGGGGTTCAAGCGCCAGCAGTCTGGCCTTAGCCTCGTTCCCGGGCACCGGGCTGTGCGGCCTCAGCCTGCACACGTGGCTTCCCCGTCAGGTAGACGTGGGGCCTCGGACGGCCCGAGAGTGCGGGTGGGGAAGGGACCGCACGGGTGCTCCCCCCGCTTCTCCCCCTGACAGCTGTGTGCCCTTGGCTAAGTCCCTTACCCTCCCTGTGGTCACTGAGCCCCCACAGGCTTATCTGGTTTGTAACTTCAACACCTGACCCTCCCCCCAGTTCCCGGGCCCCAGTCCTCACGGGGGTGGGGGGCTCCCGCCCCCAGTACCTGCAGCCGGCAGTAGCACAGAACTGCAATGATGCAGAGCAGAATCACAGTCGCCAAGATGCCCCCGGTGATGACCACAGTCCCGGCTGTCATCCGCCCCCTTCTCCATCAACGTCCTGCAACACACAGCACCAGCCTCACTGTGCCGTGGTCCCTCCGTGGCCCCCTCATGGCTCCCGGGACCCGTGTAGTTTGGACACACGGACGGGGCGGGAGGCGGCCCAGCACTCTGCCTCTCCGGGCTCCGTTCCCACACTTGTGGCCGGCGACACTACCGGCCCGCCCACCCGCACCGGGGCTCCTGGGGGCTGGTGACAAGTGCGCGGGCGCAGATTCGGTGCTCAGCGCCTCTGGGTGAAGGGCGCCCTTCCCGCCTGGCTGCACAAGCCCCTGCGCTTTAGACTGACCCCAACGCCGCCCAGCCGGACGTACGGCTCTGTAAGCCCCCGTTCGTCCACGCCGTTAAATTGCCGCCTGCAACGTAGCTTCTAGCCACACTCCGCTGTACTACAGGACCGATCCCTTTTCTTTAAAATCGTTTAATGGGGTAAAATACGCATGCCAAAATCCGCCACCTTAACCTGAAGCTCAGTGGGATGAGTACATTCACACTGCTGGGAGGCCCTCGCCCCCATCATCGCCAGGAGCTGCTCCTCTTTCAAAACAAAGCTGATTCCCTCCGGAGGCGGCGGCTGCCGCCACGAGCCAGTGTTTTGATGAACGTTTTTGGTGGCTCAGTAATTGGAGCCACTTCAGTGGCAGAATCTAGTTCCACGACTTTTCCCGGGTAGCTGCTTAGACGTGGGATTTCTAGACCTAAGGACGTGCCCTCTGTAAACTCTTTCTTGTGGAAAATGTCACACCGACGTAAGGAGAGAGGGTGAACCGTGCTGTCGCCAGCTGTGCGCTGTGCCACCCAGGTGCTGACAAACCAGTTCTCGGGGTGAGAACAGCCTGACTTGTAACCCTGCTGGTGGTGCAGGTGTCAGTCTTCTCGCTGCGGCTGTTTCAAGTTACCAAGGTTAACGGCTGCCTGGCTTCCTGGGGGGGTTAACAAATTATCACCCACAAACCAGGAGGCGCTCAGCACCCCCTGCCTCAGTTTCCCATCCCTCGATTGCTTGAGGGGCGCAGGGAGGCAGTTGGATAGTTTAAAGGAAATTGCAGAGCACATCATAAATTCTTCAGTGCAGAACCTGACAGGTGAGGACTTGTTAGAAAACCCAAAACGGCCCAGTCTGTGTTTAGCTTCCTCCAACCATCTCCATGATGACTTTTTACAGTTGGTTGGTTGAAGTCAGGACCCCACTGGGGTTGGCTCTTCTGACTGTAATCCAGTTCCCACGCACTCCCTGCCCCCTCCCTGCACCTCAGCGTTTATGGGAGAAACTGGGTCATTAGTCTTACAGAATTTTCCATGTACCAGAGCTGGCTGGGCCTCCTCGCGTGGCATTGAACGTGTTCTTCTATCACTGTTGCGTCCTCTGAACTGGCTTCCTGTGACATCGGGGCGCTGGGACTGCTGTCCCTCTTGTCCCGATGTTGAGATGAAGCCGTGGATTCAGCTGCTGTCAGCCCCACTCTGTTGTGAAACCCACCGGTCATCCGTCTGATGGTTTTAGATCAGCAGTACACAACATTGGGGGACCAGGGACCGGTTTTGTGGAAAGCAGTTTTTCCACGGACTGGGGCAGCGGGGAGGACGATTTCGGGGTGATTCCAGCGCATCCCACTCACTGTGCGCTTTACTTCTATTATGATTACATTGTAATATACAGGGTCCGGCAGAGGGAACGCCCAGACTGGAGTTAGGATTTTATTACAGTATTGCTTGTAATTTTGCAATAAAAGATTTGGTATAGATTACCAGCTTATAAAAAGGGGGCATCTCTACAAAATCACAAGCACGTATGGTTATGATTTTGTAATAAAATCGTAACTCAAGTCCGGGCGTTACTTCTGCCAGACTCGGTGTAATGAAATAATTATGCAACTCACCATCATGCAGGATCAGTGGGAGCCCTGGGCTTGGGTTTTGATAAGAGTCTGCAAGCAATCCATTTGTTACGGTCTCTGTGCAGTCAGACCTCTCAGCGAACGTTAATCTGTATTTGCAGCCACCCCCCACCGCAAGCAGATCAGGGGACAGAGGCTCAGAGAAGGGCAGGGCCACTCCCGGTGACGCAGGCAGACCCAGCAGCAGTCAGGTCTCTGGGCGTCATTCCTGTGTCCATTATTTCAAGAAATCTATGGCTTTTCAAATGCTATCATTTCTCGGGCATTTATTAGCTCTGATCTTGTCTAAAGAACTCTCCCTGTTAGTAGATGGTCACCCTAAAATACTGGTGGCGGAGGGAGGGCATGGGGGCTCATTTCTTAACTTTCTAAGTAAGTTGGTGGCCCGCAAGGGTCGTGGTCATTTTACCGTATCACAGCCATCTCCTGACTCTCATACATTTGATGTGTTTCCACGGTAGCTGTGACTTTCTGATGTTCCAGCGACCCCACTGGGACCTGAGGTTAGGAGGCCTCCCCCAGGGTGGCTCCTATGTCATTTTGATGTGACCTCCGCTAATCCTTGAGGGCATTTTGCTTTTAGGTACAAGATGTCTTCGCTCATCTTGCTCCGGACCTGGACCTACTGTTTCTCTGCGACATCCTGGGTCTCGGAACCGCTCCCGGGTTTCCATTGGTTCTAGGCTTTTCAAGTGACCACAGTGACAGAATACTTTTTAGCCAGAGAAAAATGAAACCTGAGTTCGTACTGCCATTGCCACTTAAAATGAGCGCTCACAGGGTTTGTACTTGTGCAAGTTTGGTGTCTCTGGGCCTTGTGCAGTAACAACCCTAGCTCCTAATCACACAGCCCGCAGGGCTTGCTCGTGCTTTCCCTCCGCACGAGGGCCCTCCGGGAAAACCCAGCCATAAACGCCTGGTTTTGGCATCACGTGGCTGGGTACCTTCCGGGCAGCCCTGGTATATAACAATGTAAAAATGCCATTTCCAACGTTTTCTACCAACAAGTCAACTGAACAGAATTCGCTATCTGCTGGTTGCTGCGGCCGTGCTCATCCCCGCAGGGGTGGACGGTCAAAAGCTGCTTCAGAACCGCCGGAAGCATTCCGGGTGTGGTCTCCCCACTGCTCACTGCGTGTGTCCAGCTAGCCCGGGGTCCTTTTGGTTTTTAGTTGTAGGAAGCATCAGGCTCCAAAGCGAAGCGCATAGGACCAGGTGCGTGCAGGGAGGTCGTGTGGCCACCCCCGCCCCGCCCCCACGCCGCCCGGGGACCGGGGGCTTTTACTTGATTCTGGGTTTGTCCTCACGTTGCTTCAGTCTAGAAACAGAATCAAGTACGTACCGCCTCCCCCCCACACACACACACACACACACATCGACCGCACGTCCCAGGCTCACGGGCCCCCCCAGCGGTCCCTCCAGAGCCGAGGACAGAACCCGCCCCCTCAGCCCCCCAGCAGTGGCGTGTGGAGGAGCCGGCTCCCTCGGCCGTGCCCCACGGGTGGGCATCTGTGGGGCGTCCCACTTTCCGTGGCTGCAGGAACAGGCGTCGAAGGGAGCTCTGCGGTGGGCAGGTTTCTGAAACGTTTGCTAAACCCTGCCAAAGACTTGCTGGAATTTGGGCCCGTTTCTCCTCTTCCAGGAATATGTGAGAATAACTGACTGACAGGGTTTTCGTTCAGACTCCAGGCCCGGGCGGCTGGGGGGTCCGGAGTGAGGGGCTGAGTCCGGCGCTGGGGTGGGGGTACAGGGCAAGGCCAGGGGCACCATGGTGGCCCGCAGACCCAAGTGGCCTGGGCGGGAGCACGGCCAGGCAGGACGGCAGGACCCCTGCACGCAGATGGCGGGGGACACGGACCTGTGCTGACATGCAGGGTCTCGTCCAGGCAACGCCGTGCGTCAGAGGCAAAGCTGGGTCAGGAAGAGACAGGCAGACAGACAGACAGGTCCAGACAGACCCAGAGCGATTAGACAAGGAGACAGACTCACAGACAGCTCCAAGTTCAGACAGACCGAGGTGCAGACAGGCAGATCCAGACAGCCTGACCGACAGGGCCCGAGTCAGGGAGACGCAGAGCAGCAGCCGGCGACCCCCGCATTCCTGGGCGCCCTGCCGGGCAGCTCTGACCTGCCCTGGCCCCTTGGGCGGCTGAGGCCAGCTGGCCCGCCGGCCACCGACCAGGGGCCCGATCCAGGGAGCCGGGTGTGCAGATGAGGCGGCCGGCGGGGGGACGCTGGGTGGGGGCCAGGCCTGCTGTCCAGATGCATTTCACGCTTCTCATGGAGGTGAGGCAGAGCAGGCCGCCGCCTGCAGAGCGCCGACGGACGCCCCCCGGCCCTCCCGTCCTGGGGGCCTCAGGGGCCACCATGCTCGCCTCAGCCTGACCCTGGAGCGGCCACACAGCAGGCAGCAGAGGACCCCTGGCAGCCCCTCCTCGTCTTCGGGGTGGCCGTGGGAGGGTGTAACAGGCACGGGACCCCAACTTGGCAGATCAGGGAACTGAGGCTCAGAGAAGCCGCTCCGGTGATCCAGCCAAACCCAGAAGCCCGTCCCCGTCCCCGAAGTCATACCCGCCCCACTGCCTGCCGAGGGGAACCCAGGGCACCCCAGGCCCAGAGGGCATCTGCAGCCCCATCGTGGGGTCCCCCTCTCTGAGGCCCCACACTAACCCCGTGGGGGGTGGGGGTGGGCCTAGCTTTGGAAGATGAGCAGACTGAGGCTGGTGGGAGAGGGGACGCACCCAGATCCTGGCACCAGCCTGCTGCAGGGTCAGGGTCAAGGTCAGACCTGCTGCTACCATCACGTCTCTGGGCAGGGATGTACCACCCCCCACCCCCGCCCTGACTGCTGGCACCCCGTCTCTGCCGTGCATCTCATGCCCTGTAGTCCACAGTTGGGTCCACAGTGCCAGCCTCCACCTCACGTGTCCCGTCTCTGAGCCACACACCTGGCAGCTGCCCTTGTATCCCTGACTGTCACCTCTCTGGCCACAGCTTGTTGGGGGTGGGGGTGGTGAGGAACATGTGTCCCAGGCTGGGCCGGTCAGCTTCTGTCTCCTGGGAAAGGTAACTGGGACCTGGACATTGGCCAGTCCCTGCTGATCACTTGACCCCGGGGAGAGCCATGGTGCTCAGCCTGCAGCCACGCATGGGGAGGGCAGAGGAGCCCGTCCGGGCCGGGGGCATGAGGGGCACCACCAGAAAGCCAGGCTGGGGTGCTGACTCACGAGGCCCAGTCCCCTCCCCGAATCTGCGGAGTGGCTCTGAGCATGCCACCTTGAGTGCGGGTTTGCTAGTTACACCCAAAACGATGTTCGTGGGTGAGGGAACTCACTGAGCTGGGTAGACATCAGAGGTCACGCAGGGGTCCGAGTCTGTGCTGGCAAGGTCAGCGCCTCCCCAACACCCCAGGGGGACCCCCGAGAGCCAGCCCCGCTCTGTCTGCAGGTGGCACAAGCATGGGGCTTCTCCCGACCTCAGTTGCTTCCTCTGTGAAATGGGAAGACCGTGGCCGACGGCAGGCGTGCTGTGCTGACTGCTGTGGCTAATATTTGTGTCCTCCTGCGGGTGGAAGTCCTCACGTCCCTGAGAGTGACCAGAGCGGCCATGTGGCCTCCCCGCCATGTCCGAGATACAGACGGCCCCTTGCTCCTGGCTCTGGGGTGGGGTGGCCTCCAGCGGCAGGCAGCCTGGCGGCGTGACGGGGAGGGTGCCGGCGCAGGCCCGGCGCCCAGGGCTGTCAGCAGCCCCGGCTCCGACACCCGGGCCCCGTCCAGCTGGAGCGTCTCAGCCTCGCTCCGCAGATACATGCACGCCCAGGGGCAGCGACGTCCGGGACAGGCGCCGGGCCTGGGGCAGGCCCGGCCAGCGGACACCCGCGCCCCAGCCTGACATCAGTCCTGAGTTAACTCCGAGCAGCCCCTGCAAGCAGCCTGGCCTCCCTGGGCCCCGCCCTCCTGCCACCTCCCTGCCCTTCCCTCTGCCTCCCCAGGGACCGGCAGGCCGGGAGCCTGCCTCCTCTTCCAGGATGACTTCCTGGGCTTATTGAACACGCATCACAGAACCTCCACCTGTCCGTGCTGGGAGGGACCATGTCTCACAGCTTGAGTGGGGTTGGGGGGAATGCGAGGCCCACGCAGGGGGCTGGGAGGAGCGGCTCATTCGTGCCCTCATTTAACAAGTTGGTGGCCAGAAGCCTTTCACCGCCTTCCACGCTTTGCTGCCCACCTGGACAGTGAGGTGACAAGCGTGTGGGCAGGTGGGGGAATCCTGGGCCTGAGGCCTCTGCTGGGGTCTCAGTCCCCCATCTGAGGGGGATGGCAGGGTGTAGACAACCACTGCCTGCTGGCCCAGGACCTGCAGGACGTAGGTTTGTGTCTTTAACCAGCCCTGCCTGCCGGGGGTCTGCAGACGGAGATGCAGGAATGTTTGAGAACGAGTGTAAAACGCCACCCGCCGTGGATCCAAGGAATAAGGCCGGGCGGGCCCCCCCAGGCAGGCCGAGGGGAACAAGCCGCAAGCACTGGGCTGTGTGGCAGCCAGGAGAGGCCAGCCGGACTGTCCCCATGCCACAGGTCCTGAGAAGGGCCATGCTGCATGCCCCAGAGACCAGCAGAACGAGCGCCTTGCTCAGGGCTGGACAGGGTAGCATTGCATTTGGGGGACTAAAGAGCTGCTTCCTGGAGGAGGCGGCTTCTAAGCCTTCCGGTAAGGATGCTGCCCAACTGGCGGGGCTGAGAGCAGAGGGCGAGGCCTGGGGGTGGAGGGACAGCACCGGGCAGGGGGAGGGGCGGCGAGAGCGTGGTGCAGCCCGTCTGCACGCTGCCAGCCAAGACAATTTGGCCCGCATCTCGCTGAATTGCTAATGGGCCCCCTGGGACCCTACACGGTTTTAAAGCTTTATAAACAGCTTCCCTGTCCCCATGCCTGAACCCCTGACTCACAGGGACAGGTTGTGAGATGGGGCCCCTCCATTCCCCCCACCCCCAGAGTCTGTGAAAGGGCCCCAGGTGGGCACCAGTCCCCTTCTGATAGTCCTGTGTCCCCCAGGCGCGGGGAGTGGCTTTATGAGTGCCAGCTGTCCCCTGCAGCATGAAGACCAAATGGCCTGGTGCTGGGGGCAGGCAGCGGAGCCAGACGCCAGCCCTCCACCTGCCTCCCCCCATGGAGCGCCCTCCCCTGCAGAAGACCCCTGCGTGGCCGGCCGCCCTGTGGAGGGCGTGTCCTGCGTGGAGTTCCAGACTCTCCTCTGCTGCTGCTCCTGCTCCATCCACCCCTCCACTCCCTGAAGGCCTCAAGGACCGCGTCCTCACAGTCCCTTACCCCCAGCCGCCTCAGCGAGGCTCTGCGTTCACCGGAGCTGCCCCAGGAGAAGCCAAACCCTGCACCCCTTGCACTGGCCGGGCCTCTGGCTCACCTCCCCAGCCACTTCCATACCCACGGGCCCCTGCGGGGCGGAGGGGCGGAAATGCCCCGTAAAATGCAGATGCCCAGGCCTCCCGGGGTGGGGGGGACTGAGCCTGGGCCCTGAAATGAACAAGCAGACCTTCCAAACGAGGGGGGGGGGCTGCTGCTCGTTTCCAGGTGGGGGGAACCAAGGCCGGGGAAGCTGGGCTGCCCAGTGCGAGCATCCAGGAGCCAGGCGCGCGGCCTCGCCCCCGGCCCGCCGTCTGGCCACATCCTGTTCCCCCCCCCCCCCCCCCAGCCACATCTGTCTGGGTCTGGGCGCCCCCCCTGTACCTGGGAGCCCGCGGCCCCGCCGTCCGCAGGAGCGACAGCCACGCAGAGTTCCTGTCTAGACCTGCCCCACATTTGGTCCTCATTTCACGCTCCACGGGCTCCCAGATGCCCGCCCTCGGTAATAAACAGCGGGGACGCGCTCGGCGCTGCTGTGGCTGGTCTCCACGTTATCCGGGGCCAGGGGTGGGGGTGCGGGGGGCCCTGGGGCCAAGACGCAGCCCCCACCAGCACCTGGAGTGTCTGCCGGCAGGCCCCATCCTCGGCCCAGCTGGGCCCTGGGAGCTGACCAGGTGCCTGCGGGGTGGGGGTGGCGAGCCAGGCCTGGGGCCCCCACTTAGTTCCAACGCCAGAGAGTGCCGGCAGCATGGGGATCAGTGCTGGCGGGGGTGGGGGGAGGCTGGCGTTCAGGAAACCCTGTGGATGCACTGGGCCAGCCCCCTCTGTGACCTGGAGTCCTTAAGGGACCTCCCAGAAAGCACACAGGGGCCATGCCAGTTTGCCAGCCATTTCCGGGGTTCCCGCACTTCCAGCAGCTCTCCCCAGAGCCCTAGGGCCAGCGCTGTGAGAGCAGGGCCTCCACCTGTGGTCCACTGCTCTGTCCCCACTCCACAGCCCAGAGCAGGGCGCACAGTGGGTGCTCGGCCCGCTGCGGATGGACAGAATTTTCTAGCTGGACCGGGGGAGGGGGGCTGGGGTGTGTTGGGGAGTGGCGGGCCTCTCTCTTTTCTGGGCCTCGGTTCAATGTCAGGGTTAATAAGAATAGCAGCAGCCACAGATCAATGCATTGATCTCATTTTACCTCACGACCGTCCCTAGGGTGGCCTGACTTTGCCGGGGAGGGGCAGGGAGCCCCCTACCGCGACACACCCACACTCCCCAGGCCATGTGGGAAGCAGGGCTTGTAGGCCTCTCTTTGTAAGATTATCCCACCCCCATATTCTAGGGGTAAACTGAGGCTGGCAGAGTGAAGCAAGCCACCCAGCAAGCAGATACTTGGTCGCAGGGATGCCCGTCTGGTGCTTGGCCCACCATGGACATGGCTGAGCTGAGGGGCCCGCAGCTCTGTGAGCTGGGGGAGAGGACTCAGGGCAGACCCCAGGGCCTGGGTGGCTGGGAAGCCCTGGGCCATGGCCAGGAACCTGAAGGGAGCAGGGGTTTGCCCCCCCACCCCACCCCACCCCAGGGCTAGCCAGGAGGCTCAGCTTCCCCATTGCCCATGGAGAGGGCACCCCCCCCTTCCTGCCCACTCTTGGCACAGTCCCCAGGCAGTCACTGTCCCCAACCTTAGGAGCCTCAGAGAGCAGCAGGGGGAAGCCCCTCCTCGCCTCTGTCAAGGAGCTGTGCCAAAGCCTCTTGGGATCCCACTCACCTCTGGGGCAGCAGGCTGTGCCTGGGAGGCCCCCACCCTGGTTGTGCCAGTGGGGGGTGCAGGCCGTAGGGCCCTTTTGTGAGGCGTTCATGGCCCTCGGAACCTGCTCCAACGTTAGAACTTGTCAGGCCTGCAGCCCCCAGCTCTGCTCACTGCCCTGCCTGCCCAGAGAAGTGAGTGCTGGGCTGTGCCGAGGTGCACGCTCCAACAAGCCTGTGCCCCCCCAAAGAAGGAGCCTTGCCCAAGGCGACCCCAGATGTCTGCCACAGAGTAAGGCTTGGACAGCGGCTCTGAACTGCCCCTGGAGGGGAGGAAGGCCAGATACCCCGTTTCTGGCCACTGAGACGGCAGTGTCTGGTCCTGGGGCCCCGGCAGAGCCCAGATCTCTCCTGCCTGACCTCCTCTTGGTCTGAAATCCACGTGCACGTCTGTGCCAAAGCTCGCAGCTCACGCCCATCTCTCCGGCAGGTCTTTCACTACTGATGTGGGTGATGCCAGCACAATCCCCTCGTCATGCAGAGGTTCCCCCGCCCTGCCCTCCTGCCCATGCTGCCCCACTGGGGTTCCTGACCCAAGGTCTGGACAGGCCACTGCCTCCCTCAGACACCCTGGGCAGCTCCCCAGTGCTAGGGGTAGGGGGCTCCCTGCCCCTGTCCGGAGCACCACACCTGTGCCAGGCGGGAGAGGCACCTGCACCCGAGGAGAACCTGAACAGGGGTGTCATCACCCCGTTTTACAGACAAGGAAACAGCGCCTGAGGGCTGCACCTGGGGTCACACGGTCAGGGGTGGGGAGCAGGGGTGAACTTGAATGTGCCACCCCAAAGCCGGTGTCCCGTCTTTGCCTGCCCGCGCCTTGCCGCCCCCAGGTGGGAGGCGCAGGGTGCACCGCCCTTCCCCCACCGGACCAGAAGCCCCGTGAAGGCAAGAGCCCGGTTTGCCACGGTTCTGCAGTCCTCCCGCCACCAGGGGTCAGTACAGCGCAAGGATACGGGAGGGGCTCCAAATTAGGCGCGGCTTGAATTGAGTGGGGGGCGGGGCGGGGCGGGGGTTCCTTTGCCAAGCGTGCACTGACCAGGCCCTCACCTCCCGCACCTGCCTGCCCACCCCTTGTCTCTTGGGCAGGTGGGGGGCAGGCCCAGAGCTGCGGGGCAGGCCAGGAGAAAGGCAGAGGAGATGCACCTTCCAGAGCGTTCTGGGGCTGTGGTCCACAGGCAGCAAGTCAGGAAATTGGGGTGGGAGGAGCAACTTTAGGCCACGCCCCCACTGGCTTTTTTCTCCCCTAAAAACAACAATGGGCAGAAACTGGGTTTTCAAAACCCCGTCTGCGGCTTGACTTACATTTTTTCCCCTTCAGCTTCCTTTTCAGGAACTGAGCGCAGCTCCCGGTCCGGGCGCAGGACTCGGGGGCCGTGCAGGTGGCCGAGCCCATGTAGGAGCCGCCTCCTACCGCCCGGCCCGGAGCTGGGGGGCTGCCCGCAGTTATTGCACGTGACCTGCACGGCTCTCTCTGCACAGGCTCGTGCACAGACAGGAAACTGAGGCACCTAGAGGGGGTGCGTCTGGTCTGGCCGCAGTGGGGGGGGGGGCGGCGGGGAGCACACCACGCTCCTGTTGCAGGCCTTGGCCCGTCACCGCGGCTCAGCATCTCGAGTTCACCAAAACCCCAATGACATTCAGCAAAGCCCTCGTGGCCCCTGGGCCTGGCAGAGACGAGCACACAGAGGCGTCCTGGTCCGCGCCTCCCCCCCCCCCCCCCCCCCCCCCCCCCCCCCCCCCCCCCCCCCCCCCCCCCCCCCCCCCCCGCCCGTCCCCAACCCTTCAGGCGCCCCCACCAGCTGGCCCAGCGGGGTCTCCCGCACCTCTGCTTGGGGGCTGGCCCTGGGAGCCTAGGTGAGTCCCAGGCGTGTCCTAAGCAGCCCCTCACATTTGCTGAACCCTGGCACCGGCCCCCTGCTCCTCACCTCCCTGCATCCAGTCTGGATCCCACGCAGCCGGCTGACTCGGAAACTGCGGGGGTGGGCCCAGCCTCCTAGCTTAACAAGCCCCCCACGTGAGCAACAGGCGCATCCAGGCTGCACACCAGGCTCACCTGGGCAGCAGGTGCTGTATTTTGCTGTGTATAATGCGCAACCCACTTTTTGGAGCCCCAATTTGTGAGGGAAAAATAAGGATGAGCATTATACGTGGGTAGTGCTGACTCTGTATCTGTATAAATGTTTGGGCCAAAAACTACGGGTGTGCATGATACACGGGGGCGCATTACACCCAGCAAAATACGGCAATCCCCTCCCACCAGGCCCCGGCCCCACCCCAGGGCAGGTACAGGAGTCTCGGGGGAGGGCGTGGGAATCAGGCCTCTTTAAGCTTTTCAGGTGGCCTGATGCAGCCCAGGCAGAGGCCATTGAGCTGGGAAGGCAGGACACCTGCAGACACAGCTGGTTCCCGGGGTGCTGGCGGGCGGGGCACCGCCGCCCCTGCGTCATCACCGGGGCCCCGGCAGTACCGGAACCGACAGAGGCTTCACGTTGTAACCCTCACGGGCCCACAGAGCCCAGTGTGATTGTCCTCAGTTGTCAGATGAGCCAACAGTGAGGGTGCAAGTTGCCTGAGCGCAGCGAGCACAGTCTCCACCTCAGACCCCGCTTGGCCGTCCAGGCGGAAGCCCGAGCCCACCCTACCTCCTCCCGTGCACTGACCACCAGCTGGCTGGCTCGTGTCCTAACTGGCCTTTTGCCAGTCCCTAGCCCAGGCCACCCTCATGGGAGCCACCATGGGTCCTCATACACGCTTCCTCCTGGAACCCTCACCACGGGCCCTGACGGGTCCTGCCACCCAGAGGCCCGGCTCCGACGCCTGTGCCCCAGGCAGCCTGGGGATGAGACACGGGCGTGAATGCAGCTGTTCGCTGGCTGGCTGACCCTGGCGTTGGTCCTCTTGTTTTCAAAACAGGATGTTAATACCGATCTCCAGCTCTCCTTCTCTCCCGCCCCGTCCTCCTTCACACACGCATCTACTGAGGGCCACGCAGTGTGCTGTGCGGAGGACACTGCAATGACCGGGCGGCCGGGCCCTCTGCCTCCTCCTGGCCCTCGGGGAGCAGGACTGCTGGGCAGGCGCCTGGCCCAGAGCCTTAAGTGCTGCCCATCCCGAGCCGCTGGCGGCCAGGATAGAGCCTCATTGACTTCTACAACTCGCCTTGGTATTTCCGTGTGGAAGTCTCTGACGTCCTTTCCTTCAGGCTGTGAGCTCGGGCGTGGCCCATGGTGGCCAAGCCCACCCCCCAGGCCCCGGGCCCAAGGCACTCAGTCAGAGGCTCTCAGCATCTGAGTGCTGAACCGTTTGGACGAGGTGGGGTCTGCGGGCTGGGGACCGCTCCTTTGAGTATGCTCACAGGTATTAGTATACAGAACGAGATCACCCCGTGTAGACTGTCTGCCGTGTATTTTCCTTTCTGTGTCAGCACCTGCAAAGCCCTGGGTCTCCCCACCGCCCGCAGCAGTCCCCTCAAGCATCCCTCCGGGCAGCTCTGAGTGTGACTCCTGGCCTAGGCCCCAAACAGCTGGTGTTCTGGGCCCCTCACACCTGTCCCCAACCCACTCCTCCACCCTCGTGTGCTCCATCCCTGCAGTGCTGCTTGAACAGGGCTGGCTAACAGGTTTGCCACCACACACTGTGCCTTGCCTTGCCTTGCCTTGCCTCTGGGACTTTGCTGGTGACTTTGAACTCCCTTCCACCTCTGTTTACTGAAATGCCTGGATATCAGGCGGCATGCCCCTTGAGCAAGCCTTTCCTGATCCCTAGCATGTGGATGCAGGTCCCTCTTCTGGGATCTAGCAGTACTCACTGCCTGAAAAATACACCAACCTAGAATTTTCTATCTAGCAAAAACATCTTTCCAAATATTCACTGAGTGCCCACTGCATCCCAGTTTCTGCTCTGCATCCCTGCCTTTGCAGTTTTCAGTCTTGTGCAGGGAATACAGACAGGGCACAAGGAGGGACCACACAGGGTGTGTATGGGGGGATGGCGGCCAGGTGAGATGGCCCTGAAATATGACCTGGACACTGCAAACTGAAGGACAGGTAGGAGGCGATGGGAAAGAGCGGCTGATAGAGGAAACTGCAAAGGCCCAGGGGCAGGTAGAGTAAGGGGAGCTCCAGGAGAGCACAGTAGAGGTCAGCAGAGACCTGGCTGCTCAGTGGGGTTCGCCTGCACCTAGACAGCCATCACGGAGCCCTAGTCCTTGTCTCCCGCCTGCGGCAGCTCGGTGCCCTATCCTCCCTGAAACGCTGTCTGGATCAGTTGTCCTCATGTGCAGACGTGCATCAAGTCTACCTGAGGTCAGAGAAAGAACCACTAGAAAGGACTGGAGGGAGCAATCCTGGAAGCCCGCTCAGGCCCAGGAGCAGTTCCTGCCCCCACCTGTTGGAGAGGACGTCACGGTTCATGGCACATGGTGGACAGCACTCCACATGCTGACAAGTCCTAACAGCTGGTGTGGAAAGAATCAAACTGCTTCCAAGTGACAACTGTGTCCCAGAACAAAGCCCACAAATATGTACAGGGGCCTAGCACCCAGCGGGTGAAATTCACAGTGTCTGGCATTCAGTAAAAAGCTACCTGGCATGCAAAAGAGCAGAAACACACAATCCATAATGAAGCAGAAATATTACTCAATTGAAACTAACCCAGAAATGGCACAGATGACAGAATTAGGAGGCAAGGACCTTAAAATAGTTATTCTAACTTGCCCACATGTTCAAAACACAGGAGGAAACATTGGCCACCTTAAAGAGAAACACAGATGTTTAAAAAACAAAACAAAACAAAACCCAAAGCAAATTTCTAGAGATAAAAAAGCTACAATACCTAAGATGAAAACATACCCTGGATGGGACTGATATCAAATTAGATGTGGCAGAAGAAAAGATAAAAGAACTTAGAGACAGCAACAGAACTGATGTACAATGAGGCAGAGGAAAAAGATAAAACATGAATAAGGAAACAGAGCTTCGGTGAGACGTGGGAAAGTTCAAGTGGCCTAATAGATGTGTAACTGGAACCCCTGAAGCAAGGGGCATGCGCAAGAAATACTGGCTGAAGATTGGATGGAAACTATAGACCCACAGATCGAAAACATCCAATGAACCACCAACACAAACATGTGAAAACCAGAAACAAGGGTCCGGGACACGCAGAGGCTCCAAGGAAAGAATGACAGCAGACCCTGCACTGGAAATGATGAAGGCCAGGGGACAGTGGAGCAGCGTCTTTACTGAAAACAATACACCAACCGAGAATTTTCTATCCAGCAAAGTATCTTTCCAAAATTAGGGCGAAATTAAAAAAGCAGCTTTAGTATGGTCACCCCTTCTTGGCTATAAAGTCCTGGACCTGGCCAGGTATGCTGTCTGGATCTGTCCCTGGTATATTCTTATTTTCTCATTGTGTTGGGGTCTCCAGTGGCCCAACCTGAGCAGAGGGTGGGGGAGTGATTTGGGAAGCATTCTGCTCATGGGCGGCTGGGGAGTTCAGCTTGCCTTGGGGGAGGCTTGGGTAGAGGGGGCAGCAGCTCTTTAAAGGCTCTCCTTACTGGGGATCCCAACCTGTTGGACCCAAACCCTGAAGAGTAGGATAGGGACTGGGGGCGAAAGGCATGCTCTGCATGACAACCTTGTACCTGCATTCACCACAGGAGTGTGAAAGGGAAAGATAAGTGCATGTAATGTTTTTGAAAACAACAAACCAAAAAAAAAAAAAAAAGAAAGAAAAGAAAAGAAAAAAGCACATATTTTAGCTATTTACAAGGCAACAGTTTCCATGGCTACAGCTGTAAGCAGCCTGTGCGGAGGTGAGGAGGTGGTGCTCTGCTTAACCCAACAGATTAGGGCACACAGACCATTTCTGCCTGGCTGCCCGACTGGAGGGAGGGAGGAAGGGAGGGAGGGAAGGAGTGAGAGCCAGAAATGTCAGCCCCCCTCCCCACTGTCCCCCGGACTGCTTTCGGTGCACGTTTAGAATAACCACAGCGTATTTACTGCTGCGCACTCTGAGCTGAGCTGTCAGGTATGGCATCTCCCCAGAGGCAGAAAGACAGGTCCTTATCCTGATTCACGGGTCTGGGTCACCCTGTTCAGTCCCTAGCACTTCTTCCTGTGTCACCACCTCAGGTGCTCAGCACACAATGGGGGGCCCTGAGTGCCTGCCCCGGCTGGAGACAGCCCAGAGCTGGTGGAGGTGGGCCAGGGCCAGCCCTACCACCCCCAACGCTGGAGCTGTGTGTGTGTATGTGTACGTAGTGGGTATCTGTGTGTGTGCATGTGCACATAGTGTGTGTGTGTGTGTGTGTGTGTGTGTGTGTGGTGTATCTGTGTATATGCGTGTGTACGTAGTGGGTATCTGTGTGTATGCATGTGTACATGGTGGGTGTGTGTGTATGTAATGGGTGTGTATCTGTGTTCATGCACGTAGTGGGTGTGTTTCTGCGTGTGTGTGTGTGTGTAGTGTGTATCTGTGTGTATGCGTGTGTACGTAGTGGGTGTGTATTTGTGCGTGTGTATGTGTGTGGGGTTGCTGATGATGAACAAGAACACGTGAGCAGGGGCAAAGGTGAGTTATGCAGCCTGAGGTCAGTGCAGCTCGAAAGC